>JBBPTV010000608.1:0-18036 GCA_038094275.1 Tubosaeta brunneosetosa | reverse complement strand
AAATTCACTTGGAAGATGTTGATAGACATTTTCGACCATATGGACGACGATCTCTTCCATGGCTACCTCAGCGGCTCTCGCACATTAGGCTCAGTCTCCTTTATCATACCTCGTTTACCTTCTCCGAGTCGTTCTATAGCCTTGACACCCGAAGAAGTCATCATCCGCAGGGTCTGGGCGATCACAATGTCTGACGAAGATTACCACCTTCAGGCCAACGCATTCGAAAAGTTGGTCGGGCCATATCAGTCCCCCGAGTCCTCCGGAACTTCCCGTGACGAGCGAGTCGGAGACGGCCATCGAGCCTTGCTTCCACCAGACGATTTCTCTGGCGACAGACCCCTGCTCGAATCCGCAGATGAGCCGAGCGTTCGGTAGATGGGGGGGGGCTGAGAGTGATTGAGCGGGACGGCTGTACAGAATCCTGTCGGCAACGTTGGGTGCATTTTGGGCCGATAGAGAGAGACGCTGAGCTCTGTCGGCATGGAGGGATGCGAGGGACGCTTTGTGACGGCAGGAAGTGACGATAGGACATTGGGGATGTCTAATTTGGTATCACTACTAGGCCTTATTGAGATGGTATCAATCGTCGGTGTAGCGCTTCACCTAAAGCTAGATGCATCGAGGAATACTTGAATCATTCAAACTCTATCATAAAAATGAACTATGGCTACAATCAGAGAAAACTACATGATGTCTGGTGATTGGTAGGTGATGACAGTGTCACGTCAAAAGACAAGATAAAAAGGATAATTCAGTAACAAATGAACTTGGTCAGGGTAGATTTATTAGGCGGACTGATGGTACCGTGTTAGCAAGATGGTGAAGAAATGGCAAGGGGGTGGCTCACGATAGAAGTATCGGTACAAAGCCGCACAGATCGAAATGGTGTGGTATATGAATATCTACACCAGAAACATCGGACCGACGTATTGCATGTGCATTTGGTACTTGAATGGGATTTGGAAGATAGATGTAAGCTCATCATTTCCTACGCCGGGGCGGAATGTCAGGAAGTTACTCGACGCAAAAAGTCCTTCAGACTGACCTTGCCTGTCTTTTAGGACAATGGGGGCAAGATATATCACTCCGGATGCGATCGGATACGACGACAGTGCATGTTGTTCCGCCTCTATCCCCAGAGCATTGTTCAAGGAAAGTAAACCACATTTGGTGTTCAGCACAGTAGATGGTGTGTTGAATGCACATGTTGAGTACGAAGCTCGTAGACATACCTTCTGCTTTTTAACTGGGACGACAACGGCATTGTGGTATAGCATCGGGACCACGTTCCCGAGGCTTCGTGGTGGCGCCGACGCTCGTCCAGTATACGCTGTGAACATTGACAGATCACTATGAAGGTCGATGAAAAAGGGGTTGAAGGTCGGAGTAACCCACATGCTATGCAGGTAAATGCACGAGGAGTAAAACACGACTCAGCTGTGATGGTGTTTCAAGCGCCCTACGCCTGAGGATAACTTATGTGGTGGCATACGGAGGATGATCACCAACGTACAGGTGCTTCTCTTAAGCAGGAAATCCGCTGTGATGATCTATTCAAAGCACGGGTTAGTACCGCACCTCGTGTACGCACCACAGAAGCAAGCAAAGCGCGCTGGACGTGCAGGAAGTTGTCGGTGACCAAATACGTCAAGTTCTAGCATTTGGCCTCATATGGAAAACCACATTGGGTGTGGCACAGCTACTTGTCTACATGTAACACGTTGTCGAGCGACCACCAGCTCAATTGTCGTAGGGATGGAATTTGCGCCTGTGGGTCCTCTTCATTTCTCGCCACCACCGTATGGCACTGATGAACGTCGCGATTTTCAGCCGAGTTTCAATCTTACCAAATTGAAACGCAAGGTGGACATACGCAACGTCACCATTTTGATTGAGGGGGAAAATGTACGTCGAAAGGGTCGATTCTTCATGTTGTGGAAGGTTGTTGTCATATTTCCGGGCATCGCAGTCACAATCTGACGGGGTACCGTTTTAGGATGGCAACTACCTCACCATTCAAGCCGAGCCGTGGTGGCGTCCTGGCATTCCAACTACCACACCTGAGTCGCGTTTGAGCGACTTTCTGGAGGAACATCGGGCGTTGTGTTACCTTCAAGAAGTCATACAGGTTATGCTCGACACCATCGTATTTGACGGCGAGAATAACTGGGCATATCTGGTCCGGTTGCCAAAGGGCAATGATTATCGTCTGGTCTACGCTAAAAGACGGCTGGTCCGCGATCACACAATGTGGACAAAGGTGAGCCCTGGCGTTCTTTTCGACACTCACTCATAGCTGTGTCACAGGTAGTAGAGTTAGATGACATCGAGGTACTTGCATTACGCTTAGGCTTCATTAACAATATTGAGTATTATCCAGCTGACACGATTCGTGTCTGGTTTGTTTTGGGAGGGCATCTACGAAGGTAGTTCGTGATATGGGTTTTTGGGATGGCCGTTAATCATTTATTGAAGGGCAAGACGTCGATCTTTTCATCGGCTGGCAAGACGATTGGGGAGACTACATATCTGCGGAAAGCCATGGACAGAAGCTCGTAGAATCTCGGGGCATTGGACGATACTTCTTCGAGCTCAAAGCACACGTCGCCAAGAATGGTGTTATCATCGGTATTATGATGGAAGCCATCGTTGGACGTTCGTATCCCCCCGTAATGGATGATCGAGCTCTCATTATTCGTTCCATACAGGATCTGTCACGGCCGCTGATCGTGCTGCTGTTTTCGAGGCGGTTGCTGACATCCAGCGGCATGGTGTTCTCCTCACATTCCTCCAGAGATGTGATATTTATATTACCGATCGAGGAGTGCGCTTCGCGTCTGCATGCAATGCAAGGTACTACCAAGATGACGACAAACTTGCTAAGGAAGCAGAATGTACATGGAAGACATTGACAGACATCTTCAACTCTGTGGACAACGATCCCTGCCGTGGCTTCCTCAGCGGCTCTCGCACATTGGGCTCAGTCTCCTTTATCATACCTCGTTTACCTTCTCCGAATCGTCCAATGCCCGTGTCACCCGAAGAAGCCATAATTCGCTGGGTCTGGTCGATCACAATATCTGATGAGTTTTATCGCCGCCAGGCTTATGCGTTCAGGAAGCTGTTTGCCTTGTATGGTTTCTCTGAGGGCTCTGAAACTCGCCGTGGCAAGCGAGTCAATGGCGACGATCGAATCTTGCTTCCACCCGATGATACATCTGGTGACTCGGAGACCCCTGCCCCGAGGAGGATTGAATGTGTCGATGAACCGCTCGCTGTCAACCGGATCGCAAGGCACCATCCTTATGCACGTCGGGCCTCGAGGCGATTACTGCTACCCCGTGAATCGATCTAGTATCACACTAGCAACGGCTATCCCACCTACTATTCTTCATTCAGATATGCCGATTCACATTTTACTTTGTAACGCTATGCCTCCTTACTCACCGGTTAGCATCTTTCGTGACGAGACGGGTTTATCTGTTGCAACCATTAATTTCACCAACCTACTAGAAAGTCCCGGATCTTGTAGAGTACTGTCATCCTGGGTCGTAGAATATTGGCACTGACTTGTATCTGGAATTGAATGACATCGTGCATCCAACGTTCTGGCCGAAACACGATAAACTTCAGGGTTGGTTTAGCGTAAATAACGAGCTGTCAGAGAAATATCGGAAGGGACATCCCTGACTCACAAAGTGCGTGTGTGACTCGTTAAACGTCAAACTCACCCTGATGAAAACCAAGAGTCTGGATTCCAGGGTAAATTTCAAGGTACAGCTTAGTTTGCTGTCCAAGGACGAACCGGTTCAGCTGACGGACCAGCGGGGAGAAGACCCAAACAGCGTCGATACTGTAGGACTAGGTGGGCCGCCAAGACACAGACGGATAATTGAATGCAACGGGTTGTACTGCAACTGAGGTGGCCGTGTGGGGGCTGTTTGACAAGGTAAGGAGAGACGACTCTACCTCAGGCCGACGCCTGCAACGAAATTTAAAGATTTTGATGACTGCGATGGTTGTTGAAGGCAAAGAGTTAGCGCTTGTTTGGCAGTGACTCGAGATCAAAACAACTTGACAAGCTCGCACGTCCAACTCAGTAAATTCGAAGGGTTCAAAGGAACGGCTGTTCTCTGCCCATCATGTCATCGTTGAGTTTTCTAACTTACTCTCGTCCGTAAGTTGACCCAATTGTAGCGATCAAGTTCCTCCTAGTACCCCTCAGAATCGGGCATGTGCTGTACTACTGACGAAACGCACGCCCTCAAGAACAACGCTTTCAAACTCCTTGTCCGTCCGAAAGCGAAGAAGAATTTCTATCCCATCCTTCGACCTGGAAGCCGAGCTGGGTATTCCTGCCACTCAAGAGCCAGCCGTGGAAGAGGCCAACGTGAGTCCTCCCTTGTACGCTTTCCTGGACATGCGGCATTCCCGTTCACAGGCAGATCGATTTGTGGCCATCCGATCCCCATCCTCCATACCCCTTCATACCACACCACGCACGAATCGCATCGCTAAATCCTTTGGGCTCCTGGATGACCGCATCTTGTCCTACACCGAAGGCCCCGCCTCGTCGTCTGAGACGAAGCTTCGGTCCATGTTGCGCCGAAGCATCTCCGACCTCTTCAGCGTTCCTTGCACCACTTCTTCTGTCTCAGCGAAAGCGAATCTGGCTGCTCGCAGGCAGTTCGTCATGGCCTTGGATGGACCGGGTATCTCACGCGACGCTTTTTCGTTTCCCATGACGTGGTCTCAATCGAATTGCATTGGCGTGGCGTTCAACTCTGACGTGTACTTTCAAAACCTGGGAACGCGTGCAATTGTGCATCTATGTCGCGTGTCGGCGGTCGATGGCCCGGTTCACAGCATTGATTGGTGTGGGGAGACTCGATCACACGTTCTGGGCCTCGGAACCACGAGCGGCAATGTTCGCGCTTGGGATGCATTGGCACTGAGTCAGATCGCTGATTGGTCAGATGACAAGTCTCCAGTAGGAGGGATGCACTGGTGCGAGAGTGTGTTGGCTGTGGGACGGAAGGACGGACGGGTGTCTCTGTTTGATCTGCGGACCCCCAAGGAGATCCGACACACAAAGGGCCATAGACGACATGTTCACGGTGTCAAATGGTCACCAGATGGCAAGTATCTAGCAACAGGGGACCATGTGGGCACTGTTCATATCTGGGACCAGCGGACGAACAGCTATCTTACCTCCAGTGACAAAAAGCTTCTCGTGAAACACGATGGACCTGTCAAGGTGGAGTTTTTTTATCTTTGCATGTGATGCTTGCTGACCGTAGTTAATAGGCTATATCGTGGAGTCCATGGCAAAGCGGTCTCGTCGCAACTGGCGGAACGTTCCCGGACGGTGCAGTACAAATCTTCGATATCAACAAACTCTCTGGCACCTTCCCTCCACTAGCCATTAAAACCTACACAAACGTTACGTCGCTTCACTGGTCTCCGCATTGCAAGGAGCTCTTGAGCACCCACGGCCTATCCTGGACGAAATTTCAAACTTACTTTGACTACCCTCCCTCGGCAAAAGAAGCACCGACGACGCCGTTCACCAACTCTATGACGGTTCACTCGCACCCTTCTTGTGAACGGATAGTGTCCGTCGTTGGTCACACTGCTCCTGTCACGCATTCGTGTATCAGCCCAGATGGGTGTTCTATATTCACTGTCAGTCCCGCCGAAGAAACGATCAAGATGTTCAAAGTCTGGGCCTCACCTAGAACGGACTCCAAGGATGACGAACAAGGACTTGGCCACAAGAGCGCTATTCGTTGAGGGCATGCCTACTGTATCCGTATCTACACTTTTACTGACATGCTTTTGTTGTATCGCGCGGGCAGACGATTACTTATACATCTTGTGTAACATTATTATGTTATTTCTGGATCGTGCTTGTCATCATCCTAGTAGGTAGGCTGTAGGACCTATTACCGTCTTGACAGTTAATGAGCCGTAGCTGTACTAATGAGGCAAGGAAGCAACGGTGTTGACGCTGAGCGCTTGACAAGTTGAACGCGAGGGTCACACGCGGCACTTTGACGACCGACCATAACACCTCACGAATGGCACCAGCAAGAGGTTGGACCTTGATGTTTCTGTTATCGTAGCTTTATCAACCTACGTCGTCCAGAACCTCGAGAGGGCAACAAACCAGAACCGCTCGGCAACGATGGCCTACTCATTCTCGCGACGGCATGCACGCTAGGCCTGCTCTATCTCCTGTGGCGCCGTGCAAGCAGTCTGCGCGCCGTCGTGTCCCATCAGCAAGTGTCTCTACCTCACGAGACAATACCGTCCTGACACTCTTGCAGACTGAAAACGTGGACTCGTCAAGAGGGCCAGATTCGCCTGTCTGAGGACGACGGCCCAGCTGCAACCGAGTTTTTGGCGGATGAACAGGCCCCGGGTCACGCTGCTTCTCGTCAAGCCAGAGGCACGTCGGTAGAAGAGAGTCATGTTGAGCGATAACGACGACGTATGTGTGCTGCTGCGCTTTCATCTCTCTCTTAAACGGTCCCACTAGGCTAATAGGTCCAGGTCGTATCTATACATCCCAAAGTGCGGTCTCCTCATCCTGGTACAGTGGCCCTACTGATACCTTACGCAGTGTTTCAGATAGTGATAGTCGTATAATTCTCCTGGTCATGCTTCGAGTGACGCTGCTTGAAATTAACTTCTATGTGTTGATTGGAGCCCTCTTTCGAGTCCCTGATCGCCTACCGCTGTGTGTGTATCGTCATTTCATGTTCGTCAAGTACACACATGTCAATGAAAAGGACGATGACACTCCTTGTTACTCTCCTGTGGCACGCCATCACTTGTAAGTTGCGCCCAAGGTCGGCTCACTATGATATAGAGACCCTCCACGGATACACAGAAAGTATTAACACACATGCTAACGTCCAATCGACGCGTCATGCGGGTTGGCAATCATCAACCCTACCTCCAACTCCAGCACGTGGGTGAAGCCTAAGACCTGAGGTTTAATAATGAAGCAAGCCCGAGGAATAGGGTCGCCACCACGGACTGTGAGCACTCTGCAGATGTGTATGCTTATTGTCTTAATCGGAACATTGACATCATGCGGGAAGGGTGGCATGCTGCGTATGGACCACTCGCAGTGTGTCCAATGTGGTAGTAAGGCGTGACTTTTGGCGAGTTCATCCTGACAGAGCAGTAGAGATAGACGGGCAGATCGGGATCCCGGATGGTGCAAGGACGGTCATGTGTAGTGTTAGTTCATGAATCTGAATGGACTGTGTCGGATCGGATTCCCGGCATGTGTTGTTTGTACCTGCAAACAACAGCGAGGCGTTCGGTTCTCTGACTCGACCATGGAGGACGTCGGCCTCGAAGAGCTCAAAAGCAAGTTTGGACGGTTCAGGATTCTCATTATTGGACGTGCCAATGCAGGAAAGACAACTATTCTGAAGAATATCTGCGGTTCTGCAGAAAACCCAGAGATCGTCGACGATCAGCCTGAGGGAGCAAAGGTATGGTTCACGATTCACATTATCAGCCGGGCTAATTGAATATTCTCAAGGATGTCTCTGCCCCGGTGGACAATGCAGAAATCGGGAGCGATCTCAGAGAAGAGGTGAGTTTTTCATGTCGTTCTGGCACTGCCATGGTTGCTAATCACCTATGGCGGTCTCGTATCCAGACCATCCTTAAACAGGCTTCTAAGATGTTCTCAAAGGAGAAAAACCTGGAGATCTTCAACGAGCGGGGAAGAAAGGTTTTATGTTTTGTTTCAACTGAGCAAACGGCTCATGGTTTGGGATCAGGTTGATCATGCACAGATTCAAGAATCTAGGGAGGTATGTGCTAGTTATCACCTTGATTTGCTCTTCTGGTTGAACTGGTATGTGCCTAGCGTGGACTCCACAACATCAGGCGCGAGATGATTTTCCGGAGTAACCCAGGCTTTGTCTTTCATGACTCACTGGGATTTGAGGCTGGCCGCGTAGATGAATTCAAGCAGATGAAGGACTTTGTTTCCGAATGTGCGACGACCACTAATCTCAAAAAGCGGGTTCATGCTATATGGTGAGGAGATACAACACTGACAGTGCAATCAAGATGGTTTATTACTGGGCAGGTATTGCATTCCAATGGACAAGTACCACCGCCCAGTGTTGAGAGCAGAGAATATGTTTTTTGATGAATGTGACACAGGAAATGGTAGCATTTTGCTTTTTTGACCTCTCAACCATGGCTAAACATTGAATTTCAGTGCCTGTTGTGGTTGTCTTTACTAAATGTGATGCTCTGTTAGCCATGGCTGTTGGGAAACTCACACCAGAAGAGAGGAAATTGCCTCAAGGAGACAAAATCATTAAGGTTAGGGAGCATGCAAAAGAGATGCTGAGAAATAGCTCTGCATGGGAAATGTTGAAAACAAGAACATATCCTCCAAAGGATTATGTACATTTGGAAAGTAAGTGTAAAGATGCATTCATTCATTGTAAACTCATCTTTTATACAGACATGCACAAATCTGACAATGGATGTCAAATTCTCATAGAGAGAACTGTGGAAGCATTGAATGAAAAAACCTTGCAGATGTTGTTGATTGGAACTCAGAGTAGCAGCATACTGCTCTGCATCAAGTATTCTATGAGATAGTATGTGATATTAACCCAAGAATGGCTGATGGATACTAATCATGAAAAATATAGTTCACTTCTTCCATTGGTTGCTTCCAAATATCATGCTACATCAGAATTCAGTGATGAACAAGAGAAGGAATTGTTCATCAAAATGGCATCATGGTTCCCACACATATCAGTGAGATGTTTTCTAGTCACTCCACATTTAGTAGTATTAATCTATGTTACATGTCATTTTATCAATAGGAAGTCAGTGGCTTGATTGTTATTGGATAATTTGGAACAGTGCTAATCCTTGATTGTACATATGTTTTGGATTACTTGCTTACTCATAGAAAGTAAGTGGTCTGACTGACATTGAAGGACTCAGAATGGTACTGATCTCTGATTGTCTATTTCATCTTGCTGCTCCCCCCTCATTTATAGGGAGTAAGTTGTCTGATTGACATTGGAAAATTTATCACCTTGTTAATTCCCCAATTATAGGGAGTAAGTGATCTAATTGAATTTGGGGCATCTAACTCACTGCTCTTTTATTCATAGGCAGTAAGTGGTCTAATTTATAATGGGCAACTTGAAATGGTGTTAATCCACAATTGCCTGTTATATCTTCTTGCTCTTCCATTCATAGGCAGTGAGTGATCTGATTGACATTGGGAAATTTAGAATGGTGCTGATCTCCCTTTGCTTGTTTCCCTCTGTTACTCTCATTTATAGAGAGTAAGTGGTCTGATTGGTATTGGGGGATTCAGAATAGTACTGATCCTTAATTGCATTTATCATTCTGCTGTTCTTCCATTGATAGACAGTAAGTAGTCTGACTGACATTGGGAAATCCAGAATGATGCTAATTTCTGATTGCTTGTTTGGTCATCCTATGTCATTTATAGGAAGTAAGTGGTTTGATTGACATTGTGGAATTTGGATTGGTATTAATCCCTCATTTTCTGCATTCTACTCATAGATAGTGAGTGGTCTGATTAACATTAGGGAACTTAGAATGGTTCTAAGGCTTTGTTTGTTCTGCCCTCCTGCCCTTCCATTCATAGTTGGTAAGTGGTCTGATTGACATTGTAGCATTTAGAGTGGTGCTGATCCTTTTCTGGCTGTTCCACCCTACTGCTATTCCATTTATAGGCAGTAAGTGGTCTGATTGACATTAAAAATCTAGAATAGTGCTAATTCCAAATTGTTTATTCTCCCCTGCTGCTCTCAATTATAGGCAGTAAGTTATCTGACTGATTGTAGAATTTAGAATAGTGCTGATTCCTGGTTTTCCAATTTAACTTGCTACTTTCTTACTTATAGATAGTAAGGAGTCATTTTGGAATTAGGGCATTTAGAATGGTGCTGATATTTAGTCCCTGTCCTACAGGAAGTGAGTGGTTTGATTTATGTACATCAGAGAATCTGGGATATTGCTAATTCCTGATTGGCTTTCATACCCTGCTACTCTCATATTTATAGGAAGTTAGTGGTTTGATTGAGAATATGGGATTACTAATCCTATTCTATCCTATTGCATTCTCACTTATAGCTGGTAAGTGGTCTGAAGAATATTGGGAAATTAAGAATGGTGTTGATTTGTGATTGCATTTGCTACCCTATGATCCTCCAATTTGTAGAAAGTAAGTGGTTAGGCTAACATTGGGAATTCCAGAATGGTATTGATTTTCTGTTTCATCTATTCTCCCACTTATAGGAAGTGAGTGGTCTGATTTATATTGGGAAATTCATTCAAAATGATATTGATTCTTTATTACCTCCCTTTTCTTCTTCTTTCTTACTTATAGGGAGTAAGTGGTTTGACATTAGAAAATTCAGAATGATTCTAATCCCTGTTCACCTGATCTACCTTGTTGTTTTTATATTAATAGGCAGTAAGTGGTCTAACTGCAATTGGAAAATTTGAAATGGTACTAATCCCTTATTGCATCTTTCATCTTACCACTCTCACTAATAGGCAGTAAGTGTCTGATTGTCATTGGGAAATGGTGCTAATCCCTCTTTGCCTGTTCTACCTTACCATTCTTTGACTTATAGGTAGTAAGTGGTTTTGATTGATATTGGAGAACTTAGAATAGTGCTGATTTCTCATTGCCTGTTTCATTCTGCTGCTCTCTTATTCATAGTTTGTAAGTGGTTTGATTGACATCTGGAAACCAGAATGGTGACATTCTTTAATTACCTATTCAACTCAACTGCCATCCCATTCATAGCTAGTAAGTGATTTGATTGATATTGGGAAATTCAGATGGTGCTGATCCTCATTGCTTATTCCACTCTGCTGTTCCTTCATTTATAGAAAGTAAGTGGTCTGATTATTATTGGGAAATTTCAGGATAGTGCTAATCCCTTACTATCTATGTATTTCATCCTACTACTCCCATTTATAGGACGTAAGTGGTTTGATTAACATTGAGGGATTTGGAACAGTTCTGATCCCTCATTGTCTGCTTCATCATCTTGCTCTCCCACTTATAGAATGTGTTACGATTTTTCTTCTCTTTCTCTCATCTCATTCCTTCTTGTTTCCATTGTTCGTCTCGTTCTCTCTAATCTCCATTGTTCACTTCGCCTCACTTATGTAAACCTCTTTTGATTGGACGATTAACTCCTTAGCCGTTTCTCCCACAACGGTGATGTGTCCCCTTATTCCATCACATTCAATAGCATTCCATTCTCTCACGATAGGAATACTTATATACCGTTCGCCTTGTACTTTTACTCCTTACACTGATTCTACGCAATACAACATAGCAATCTTCTGTCCTCGAGCGATTCTCGAGTCCTCTGAGTTCCCTTCGTCGTTGCCAACCTCTGTCAACAATCTTCGTCCTCTATCCTACGATCCTCGTCATACTCATTCTCTGTCCTTGAGCAATTCTCAAGACCTGTGTGCTCTCCTCGTCATCGTCCTCGGTCCTCTGTCTTTAGTTCGCACTTAGCTTGCTAGGAGAGACGCTGTGGTACCTCTTCGTGAGCGTCCGCCTCTCTGAAGTTAAGTCGAACGTCCCTTGTGGTACGTTTAGCGTTACAAAAGAATCAGTGTCTCCATCAGCCCCTCCTGTTACGGAGCAGGGCCTACCCCACCACCTCCCTTCATCACTGACACCCATCATGCCTTCGGGCAAACATTGAACGACCGATTGTCGTTACCATCATCACTGTCCTCCCCATCGCACCCATCGGACGACCGATCGTCGTCATAGTCATAATCCTTATCAAAGTCACCGACCCTAGGATCTAGTCACTCTAGATCAACCATCGGACGACCAATCACTGTGAACATCGTCCCAACCATTGTCCCAGCCATTGCCCCAAAGATCTAGTGACTCTAGATCGGGAAGGATCCCCAAGCCTTCACTCCTAGCGAACTTTCGTTCACCCCTCGTCCAGAAACCCCAGCAACATCGTCCTCCTTGAACACTCTGGTCCCTGGGACCCCCCAGCGACTTGACACCACCTCGACCACTGTCACGAGTTCCCATAGCAACCATGGACGTCACCTACGTCAAACTCAAGAAACTCTCCTCAGAAGAGCGCATCAGATGCGCTAAACGCGGCCTTTGCTTCCGCTGTCGCCAGAAAGGCCACAACGCCATCGAGTGCTTAGGCACTAAACCTTCGTCGCCTCGCCCACAGAACACCTACCCCACCGAGACCATTGCCCACCTTGACCCAGAACCCTCCAAGTCCACTGGCACTCTAGATGCATACTACGATGAACTTCGTAAACGAGGAGTGGATGAAACCACAATCCTAGAAGTCCTGAAAACTGTATACGGGACGCCCTCGACTCCCAAACCCACCTCTGCCGTCGACGTCTACCTCGACAAACTCCATACCTCGAAGAAGGACCTTACCAAAGGCCTTCAAAGACTCAAAGCCTACGTTGAGAAACTCAAACCTCCCGTTGAAGAACCCTCTGATGAGGAACTCGCAATCTATGCCGTCCAAGACTTCTTAATTAGAGAAGACCCGCTGACACCCTCGCCTTCCCCTCATGTTTTCAAAGGACTACCCAACCAACGAACCATCCGGTTGCCCATCCGGTTGCAAGTCGGATCGAAAACTGTTGTGACTGTCGCTCTCATAGACTGTGGAGCGACCGGTAACTTCATCGACCATAGCCTCGTCCCTGCCCTCCGCATGGGGATTAGATCCCTCCCAAAACCACTCATGGCCTACAATGTGGATGGCTCTCCGAATAAAAAGGGAGCTATCAAATACAAGATCCGAGCTAACGCTCAACTCTCCTCCTTCGACCACCAACTCGACCTCATGGTTGTCGCCCTCGGCAAGCGACAGATCATCCTAGGTATGCCCTGGTTAAAACAATGGAACCCTACCATCGATTGGATCAATGGCACGGTAAGCGTCAACACAGAAACTCCATTCCGGGACGCTGTGGTACCTCTTCATGAGAGTCCGCCCCAGAATGAGATCAACAAGGTAACCCTTTCGACCCAGCTGGCCCAACAAGCGGCCAAACAAGAACATGAAATCCCGTCCTGGTGCCAAGACTTTGAAGATGTGTTCTCCGAGAAAACCTTTGCCACTCTACCTCCCCATCGACCCTACGATCACACCATTGAACTTAAACCCACATTCGTCCCGAAAATTGCCAAAGTCTACTCGTTAAACCCTGCTGAGAAAGAGGCATGCTGTCTCTTTGTCGAAGAACATTTGAAAACCGGTTGCATTGTCCCGTCCAAATCTCCACAAGCATCCCCTTTCTTTTTTCGTTCCCAAGAAAGACGGTTCTCTTCGCCCCTGTCAGGACTATCGTTATCTCAACTCGTTCACCATCCGAAATGCGTATCCCCTTCCTCTCATCTCTGATCTCATCGATGACATGAAGGACTCCACCTTGTTCACCAAGTTCAACATACGTTGGGGATACAACAATATTCGGATTCGTGAGGAGGACCAATGGAAAGCGGCATTCATCACCCCACTCGGACTTTTTGAGCCCACAGTAATGTTCTTCGGCTTCAACAACGCTCCACCCACATTCCAAGCTTTCATGAACCATATCTTTGCGGATATGCTTGCGGAACGTTGGCTGAAGATCTACATGGACGACCTTGGCATTCACACAAAAGACGACATTGAACTCCACCACGATCGCACACGTCGAGTCCTACAACGACTCAGAAAACACGGTCTTTCGCTCAAGATCTCCAAATGCTCCTTTGATACCCCCCAGATGGAATACCTCAGCATGATCATCGGTCAAGGACGCCTCGAGATGGACCCTGTCAAACTCGCCGCTATCAAGGACTGGAAACCTCCCACCTCCGTCAAAGGAATTCGCAGTTTCCTTGGTTTTGCTAACTTCTATCGGAAGTTCATCCCCAATTTCTCCAACATCGTTGCTCCCCTTGTTCTACTCACTCGCAAAAATGAACCCTGGTTATGGACTTCCCTCCAAGAAACTGCATTCCGCACACTCATTGACCAGTTCTGCTCTGCTCCAGTCCTCGCTCTCCCCGACACGTCTCGTCCTTTCTCCATCATGACCGATGCATCCCTCATCGCCTCTGGAGCTGTCCTCCTCCAAGCTGATGTCAACAGTGACCTCCATCCCTGTGCCTACTTCTCCAAAACCTTCTCCCCTGCCGAACGAAACTATGACATCTACGACCGAGAACTCCTAGCTGTCATCCTTGCCCTCGAAGAATGGAGACAATATCTCCTTGGAACCTCGTACCCTGTCACGATTATCACAGACCACAAGAACCTCTCCTTCGTCAAAGACCCTCGTAAACTCTCTCGTCGTCAAGCCCGCTGGTCCCTCTTCCTCCTCGACTTTGACCTCATCTGGAAAGTAACCCCTGGAACCCAGATGGGCCCAGCTGACGCCCTTTCCCGAAAAGACTCCATTGACACCTCCGCTGACAATGCCGACGCATCCATCCTCCCAGACCCTGTTATCATCAATGCCCTTGACCTCGCTCTCCTCGACCACATCCGATCCTCGTCCTCATCTGACCCACTTGTCCTTCGAGCGATCAAGGCCATGGAAGATGCGACACCTTTGTTCCCTCGTTCTTCACTCCAAGACTGGTCATTTGACAATGGCCACCTCTTTTACAAAGGTCGTTTATATGTCCCACCGTCGTCTCGCTCCGCACTCCTCCACAGTATTCACTCGTCTCCCACCACGGGACATGCTGGCCAATTCTGCACGAAAGCCATCTTAGAACGAGACTTCTGGTGGCCCGGACTAGGCACTTTCGTTAAAAACTTTGTCACTGGATGCGCCGTGTGTCAACAATCCAAGGTCAATACTCACCCCACTGTCACTCCTCTGAACCCGATTCTGTCCACATCGTCTTTGCCATTTCGACAGATCTCCGTCGATCTTATCACAGATCTCCCATTGTCCTCAGATTTCGATTCTATTATGGTCATGGTCGACCATGGCCTTACGAAGGGGGTAATTTTCATCCCTTGTAACAAAACCATTGACGCCGCAGGAGTCGCCAAACTTTTCTTCGACTACGTATTCAAACGCTTTGGCCTCTATGATTCTATCATCTCAGATCGCGGCCCACAGTTCGCCTCCGCATTTGCCCTGGAACTCACTCGTCTTCTCCAATACGACATTCGACTCTCCACCGCGTACCACCCCCAAACTGATGGCCAAACCGAACGCACCAACCAAGAACTCGAAACTTACCTCTGTATCTTTTGCGCCAACAATCCCCACTCCTGGTCGGAATTCCTCACTACCGCCGAATTCCATCACAACTCTGTCCCCCATAGCTCCACTAAGTCATCTCCGTTCTCTCTCCTCCTTGGATACGAACCCCAATCATTCCCTGCCTTGCGCAAGACTTTCATCCCCGCTCTGTCTGACAGGTTGATCGCCCTGTCCAAGGCACGAGAAGAAGCCCTTGCAGCACATGATTCCGCTCGTATGGCGATGACTCGCCACTCCACTCGCTCGTTCTCCCCCTGGAAAGTTGGAGACAAAGTATGGCTCGAAGCCACCAACCTTCGTATTCCTTATCCCTCTAGAAAACTCGCTCCCAAACGTCATGGACCCTTCGAGATCTCCCAAGTTATTTCTCCCCTTGTTTATCGCCTCAGACTACCTCCCTCTTGGAAAATCCACAACACGTTCCACGCCTCCCTTCTATCCCCGTTCAAACAAACCGAAGCACATGGTCCCTCCTTCTCTGAACCGCCTCCGGAAGTAATAGATGACGAAGAAGAATTCGAAGTGGAGGCTATCCTATCGCACAAAGGCCGCCCTGGCAACTATCAGTACCTGACCACATGGAAAGGATATTCCCAGTCGGAAGCCACTTGGGAACCCGAAGAAAATCTCCGTCACGCTCCCAGGATCCTCTCCAGTTATAAACGCTCCCACTCCCTGAAGTAACTGGCTCCTCCCCTCGCACTTCCCATTCACTCGCACTCGGCTCGAATCAGCGAAAGTCATAGCGAGCTGCTGTGCGCCGCTACCTAGTAACTGCTCCTCTGGCAACACCTTGTCGTGGTGGAGCGGCTTTTCACTAAGCTTGCCAATCCTCTCGTTTCGAATCCTCCACACCACGTCCTATCCATCCGTCGCTTTACGCTCTAGACGACCTGACATCCTCGTAACCCTTTGGCAATGAGACCAAGACCCTATCCCAATCGTAAGTCATGCCGATCTCTCATCGGATGACGATAGCACTCTCTTCGTCTATTGGTCGATCTTCATTGGTCTTCGTCGCTCTAGGAGCTGACATTCGCGTGGAGTATTCCTCATCATTGTTTTTCTCTTTGCATGCCGCCCTCTTGTCTCTCTCTTGCGACCTCATCCTATCCACGCTCTTCTTCCACCCATCATGGAATCGGCGACTTGGTATATAAGTGTTCCTATAGGCGGTATGATCTTTGAGCCTGGGACCTCAAAAACCTACAATGGGGGTATTGTTACAATTTTTCTCCCCTTTTGTTCTCTTGTCTTTCCATGACTCTCTTTCATCGTCATTGTCCTTCGTCGCTATCCGCTTTACCTTACTCGTTCTCTTCGAGATCACCGTCTGTCTTCCTTCACTTCTCGATTTACTAATGTTACCTTCGTTCACTTTTCCTTATGTCCTCAACACAAGAGATTCAGTGCAGTACAGTTGGTATTCGTACTTATATACCAATCGCCCTGTACTTTTACTCTTTACACTGATTCTACGCAATACAACGTAGCAATCTCCTGTCCTCGAGCGATTCTCGAGTCCTCTGAGTCCCTCTTGTCAACATCGATTCCCGTCGCCCTTTTACCCCAAGATCTTAGTCAACGTCCTTCGTCCTCTGTACACAATTCCATTGTGACCTTCGTCCTCGCCCTTGAACTCTGAACCTCTTTGTCCTCGAAGATACGACGTCCATCAACGTTCTCCATCCATCTTCTTTAGTTCGCACTTAGCCTGCTAAGAGAGACGCTGTGGTACCTCTTCGTGAGCGTCCGCCTCTCTTGAGTTAAGTCGAACGTCCCTCATGGTACGTTTAGCGTTACAATTCCATTCTAGGACCTGGGATAAAATATTTGATTGATGGCAATTGACCCAATCTTTTAACATTATCCCACCTTATACTAGGGTGTCAGGGGTGCTTTATAGATGTAGTACTTACACATAATCCATTATATTTGTGTCTTTTATTAGAACATGGTATCAGATCATCAGTCTATTTTATATCTAAGATATCTCATCTATTTTATTTGTCTTTTCTGTGTTATCTCATGTCATTTATCTTCTGTGGGATATCCCAGTATCTTATTTACTCTCCTATGGGATATCCCAGTACCTCATTTACTTCTCTGGGATATCTTAGTATGCCAATTACTCTTCTATGGGAAATCCCATTTGTCTTTCCTGGGATATCCCAGTATCTCATTTACTCTCCTTTGGGATATTCCAGTACCTCATTTACTCTCTTATGGGAAATCCCAGTACTTCATTTATTCTCCTATGGGATATCCCAGTGCTCTGCTTACTCTCTTTTTGGATATTCCAGCACCTCATTTACTTGCCTCTGGGATATCCCACATAATATATGGGATGACAGATATTGACACCTGTTATAGAATTGACATGTGACATAAAGTTGTTTATAGAATCCATTAGGATGACAGATAGTGTCATTTGTCATAAGATTGACATATGACATCTGATATATAACATAAATGTTGACAGATAGTGTTATATGCCAAAGATTGGCATGCAACATAAGGTTCCCCACATGTGATATACTTGTGTCATAGAGTGACCGCTTCAGTGATTACATAATAGTGTCAAATGCGGCCACTACACCTGTCAAGTGCCCATATTTGGTTATCTTTGACATGGCACTTTGTTACCTCTGTATTACACAATGTTTTCCACTCTGCCATGCCTTTCCCCTT
>JBBPTV010000607.1:0-18064 GCA_038094275.1 Tubosaeta brunneosetosa | reverse complement strand
ATCCAGAGGACATGGCGAAGAGAAAAGTGGAAGAGCGCCGTCTGTTGGGGAGCGGTCACTGAGCGCCGCTGCCATGAAGCCGGCACTGCCATTGATATCCGACGCCCTTATTTATGACTTATCCAATGACGTTACATGCAATGTTTTCTTGAAAGGGGATCTCATCAATGAGTCCGAACCACTGGCAGATGCCCGCAACGTCCCGCTCGTTTCAAATGCTCGCTGATACTTTTGCAGTTCTCAGGCGACATTTTGGCAGCGTCTCCCGTCCATGGCTTTCCTAAGAGCCTTGTCTTTTCAACATTTCCCCCTTGTGTTCAGCTGTTACCGGTCCATTTGTCTTGTTCACTGAATCACTTCTCTTTCGCCCCTCTCCACCTCGGTGATGGGCACTGAGGCAGCCCTCCACTTACCGACAGCGTTACTTGTACCGCATAAGTTGGTATCAAGATAACGCTGACGAACGGCCGAAGACTATGAGTTGTAGACGGCTACACTATTCGAGGTGAATATCATACAAAGCGCAGGTAAGTGCTTTATTAGCAGATGCCATCTACAAAAGCAACCTGTCGTGTCTTCATTGGCACTGGCATGAATGCAGTCACCCCGTGCGCTGGGTGTGGCACATCGCTTGAGTTTGCGAGATACTCGAGTTGGCGTGAGGGGCCTTGTGCATGGGACCTGGAACATAGGTGAGTTGAAGGCTTAGCCGCTGATACTGCCTCCACATCTACATAGGCCAAGCGAACCCGAGGTCCGCTTTCCTTGGACGAGCAGCATTTCGCTCACAAGTTATTCGTGCTGGCGAACAAACGCCCCAGGCTGGTTGCAAGGTAGGAGTATTTCCAATAATATGAAAAGCGGCGACTTACGGAATAATGACGCTCTCAAACTTTATTCTGTGTTTTTGGCGTACGTTCGATCCCATAAGCTCACTCCGAACCCCCAAGGGAAGGGACCTTGCCTGCCTAGATCTGTGTTCGGTATTGCTAGTCCTATAGATACCTTTGGCTGGTATTGGCAATAAGATCCAGTTGAACGTCCGTTTTCTCGCGTTCCTCTCAGCGCTTCCCAAGGTTCAGCCTATGATTTGTAAACCACGAATCATGGATCACGAGTCTGACCTGCATTGCCTTGGCGATACACTGATGATCGCGCCTTGTTCTTGTATATGGGTCGGCTGTATCGTCGTGTAGTCGCTTCGCCAGGTACGTAGATGCTCGATACGCCCGAAGAGGCCATCTATGGGAGTCGGTTAAGGCCACGGACGAACCTGTCTGCGCGGGCAATCTGGGAACGGATGGACGCGACTAGGGATGGGAATTCCGTTTTCATAAAGTTGGCGGACGGTCATGGTTCAGCAAGGATGCCTCGGCGAGAATAGGCGTAGACATGGTGTTAGGGAGGTCGCCAGCTCGTTGAAGTATCACCTAGTGGGCCCTGTTACAATTGATGCAAAGAGAAACATAGATTGATGGGTTTGATGTATTACCCACCTGCACCTTGACTCAAGTACTCCACTCACTGTGTCTACACGGTCACGTTCCTGAATGACTGTATGGCCTTGAAAATGCTGTCTTCGTTGAAGAACGAATCCTCTGTCCGTAGCACGCATAGTACGATAGAGATGCCGAGACATGTCATTGGGTACTGCTGTTCGCCGTGCGTCGTCCAAAGTGGTCCTTCATGTAGTCGAATCTGGCAATTTCTAGAGGTAAAGCGATGAGCCATGTTGTTGTCGCCAGACGTGATTCGTTCAAGGGTTTCGTTTGGGGTCAACGCGTGGTATGCTCCACGCCATGTCGGGTTTGAAACCTTGCGCTACAGCGGACCTCTGCGCACGCCGCAGCCTATGGCCCGGGCGACAAGAAGTAGCAAGGCCGAGACGTGGCGAGTGCGTGGTAGGCGGTGCAGCGTCGTGTTGGTATCACATAACGCGACGAAAGGCCGAGGGAGAAGATGATCGCGTCTTACGCTCAACCTGGCCTTTGACGAGTTCTAGGCCCATCCACTAGTCTCTATGGAGTCATATAGCGGCCCGAGGATAATAGGGTGACACACGGAAGGCAGAATTACATAACCCTACGTTTTCCGAGTGGTGTCATGTCGTCATGCTCAAACTTTTGTGTGGCGTAATGAAAGGTGACCATTCTGCAGAGTACTGCTAAAGGTGCTTGCTGGTAGGTGCGAAGAAGCGTGTTCGGAAGATGAATTACGTGCCCTTCTAAGAGGTTTTACTACAGTACTTAAACGATTCGCCGTTGGTGGACCTTCTGTTCCAAAGTCATTATGAACAGGTTTAAGGCAGACCCAACCGACCTAATCATCGTGTGAGTACTACTGAGTCTCATCAAACCGCATCGATGGACTAAAGGACCCTTGCGAAACAGTATCATGGGCCCAACTGGGTCCGGAAAGACGAACGTGAGTGGACTGCAAATATTTGGATCAAACGCTCGTATTGAACACAGTTAGTTCATCAACACTCTCACCAACAACCCTGAGAAAGCTAAGGCAGCTTTTCTCTCGTCTGCAACACGGAGTGTCACTCCATATACCATCCCACATCATGAGTCACGTCTCGTGTTGGTTGACACACCCGGATTCGATGACACATATCGCCCAGACATGGAGATTTTACAAATGATTGCCGATTGGATCACAAAGAAGTATGTGACTAGACGGTCTCTGTCCCTCTATTACGATCGCTGAACGGTGTGTACAAGATATCCAGACGGTACTACCCTCAGGCTTACGGGGATAATCTACCTTCATCGAATTACTGACAACCGAATGTCCGGTTCTGCGTATAGAAATCTCCAAATATTTGGTCGGCTCTGCGGTAATTTACCTCTGCGTCGAGCGCGTCTGGTGACGACCATGTGGGACATCGCCAAGGACCCCCTGGTAGAGGAGAGAGAAAAAGAGCTCGTTAACGAATTTTGGCAACCGCTGACGCGAGAAGGCGCTGTTGCGAAGCGGTTCTACAATACCTCCAAATCTGCATTTCGGATCATAAACGAACTCATAGAAGCGACCCTCCCAAAAGTCGCGCTCCTCCTGCAGGAAGAACTTGTCGAGCAGCACAAACGTCTCAACGAAACTGAAGCAGGCAGGGCTGTCTATTCTCGTCTTCAGAGCCTCCTTGCAGAGCAGAAGAGGATGCTCAAGGAGCTCGCGGATGAAGCAAAGCTACAGAACGACCCAGATCTCACCAAAAGTCTCCAAGAGGAATACGATGACATCGGTGTCCAACTACACGATACACTCCAGGAGTTGGAGAAGATGAAGATTTCACTCCCGAGACGATTCATTCTTTGGTTAAGTTCTCTCGGGAAATCACAAAGTGTAAGTTCCGCCAACCGGTCTCCCGCGGATTTCATTTTAATGGGAGTTCACAGAAAGCTGTCAGGTTGGATGACTTGCCTCCATAGTTCCCCACATGTTGCCAGTCTTGCTCCGTACCACCACACTAGATCACCATTGCACTTTCATAGATGATACACAATTTCATAGACGTCCCTCTATACTTGCTCTACTTGCTGATTCAAACCAGCCGTTACACAGTACGAGGGAGCCATGCCAAGTTTTGGCTCGCGGCTGAAAGGAGTCCAATTGGACCACGTGCCCTACGTTACAAGTGACGGGCATGCTTGCAGGGTGCCTTCGATACTTACTTTCCGTGGATCCGTTTATAGAGTCCACACCATTCCATTACGCCTACTGCCACTAGCAACTTGTACATGTTTGATATGGTCACGTATATTATGACCTACGAAAGCGATGTTGTGCTCAAGGCTGATAGCACCGTCGTCGACGCTCAAGTGTTGATTATACGTATGGCAACCAGTTATGGTCCATTCCATGTTGATGGATGGCACGAGTTCGTCCACCAAGAAAGATCCTGTCCAATTCCACGACAACCATGGGGCGTTTGGTTTGGAACCGGTGAGCAGGTGCCAAGAGGACCATATCACGTTCCATTTGTGCACCTGCACCGAGGACATGCATGAAAACCCATACGCACCACATCTAGAATCCGGAACTCGCTTGCTTCCTCGAAGCGGCTCGGCACGAACGCGACATGAATTGAATACTCGGCTTCGTGTCAGCCTGTGATACCGGATACTGGTGAGTGATATCCAACACAGGGCATGACGTGGCTCTCCAGGGATGCGTGCCGAGTCTTCTTTTCCCCGTTCATCCAACAGGGTGGAGACTCGGGATATGACCAAGAACAATGTGTCAAAGGGTCGAGAGCTGCGTCTGATCTGATCTGTTCCCCCCTGTACACAGGTACGACTGTTCAGGGTACCAGGAACGTCATGAACAACTCCGGCGGAGAGCTTTCGTCCTGCGTCACGTCAGCAACATCAACAAACTGATCCGATGCAAGCGGTCGCTGAGCAACGCGCTCAGTGGTGCGCAGAGAGTTGACTGTTGGACTGTAAGTAGACGGTAATCAGCCGTACGTGAGGTGGCCACCTATGCGTTATGTATGTCGACCCACTGAGTCCAAGAAACAAAAAAATGACCGGAGCGTGACAACGTGACACTCCTTGTGTCACATTACTTATTGCAGCAAAAAAGCCTCGTGTGCAAAAGTGACGAATACCGGTTCCCCACATGGATGTCCGGATTATCCCCCAAACTGCTTTTTTTTACCGCAGATCGCATGAAAAGTAGTGATTCCGGTGACTCTTCCGGCTTCGTTTCTTTCTCTCAGTCCGCTTACTGTAACAGTATCATGGGGTACAGCTCTCCGCGTGTTACATGTCATGTAAGGTTGTCTTGCACTGATCACGTCGAGGGTGATGAGCGATGTTATCAATATCACGCCACCCTCGCTTGCGCGTCACAGTGGCTCAACGGCGTCCACATCTACCCCGAAGCTATAGCGATGATGTCATTTCCTACAAAAGGTGTCGGGGCGCACAAGGGAAACGAACACATTTGGTTTAACAATAGCGTGTGCAACGGGGTCGACATAGAGTTCAAAGCCCGTGTGCGTACAGAACGATGTATGACTGAAGCTAAAGTATAGCAGACAAGCCCTTTCCGTAAGCGACGTCAACCAAGGTCGCCGCGTAGGGGACACGGCCCTGAGTGCAACGTTCTCGGAATCGCCTTTCCACCCCCTCAAAATGGTTTCAGCTCCACGTCGTTGGGATACCTCTCGGTGCTCCAACTCCTGTAGCGCGCGGGGAACGTATGCTCGAACACGATCTCGGACTCTCTCGCCTCCTCGGCAGTGACAGTGGGAGACGACACTACTCCAAATCCCGTGTCTATGTCCCACCATTGGCGATGAGTGTCCCGGTCGTGTAGCTCTCGTATGATGATGATGAACCGGGGGAGGGACGAGAACAGGAGCAGAAAGGTCCCTGTATTTAGAACCAGCGTTAATTTGTAGGACACGGCGTCGGTTCCATATGCAAGTGCGGTTCGGATGTCATAAATCGAGCGTCTGATTTGGAGTGGGAATGCGCCGTCAGTGTGTGTGGGTGACAGAGCGTAAGGGTACCAATAAATCGGGGGGCGACAGAGAAGTAGAAACATACATAAAGAAATAGAGGATGCCATCCATTAGGAGTTGTTTCATGTATTTGTTAGGCTGCCATTTCTTCGTCGCCTTGTACATATCGAGAGAATGCCTCAACGTTTGGATCAGGGGTAGAATTAGTAACAACGCCGCAAAGAAAAAGGTGGGCGTAAGGTATGTCCAAAAAGGCGATGGTAGGTTATATGATATATCACAGAGCGTGATATCGAGGATCTGGTTAGTAGTTACTAGAGAAAAGGGAGAAGAGAAATTAGCGGCATCGTTCGCGTAGTCTCCGACGTACCAGACATGTAAGTATTGGGGTTGCTATAAACAGCAGCGAAAACGAAGGCAATGATTGTTTCAGGCACAAATACGCAAAGGAGGAGAGTGAGGATCGACCTAGATCGATCCCACATTGCATAAATGCGTAGAATCATAACCACCGTAATCAGAATTAGCGATGGGGGAAAAGGGACCAGAGAGGAGATAACTCACGATCGACAACAGCATTATATAACAACAAGGTCCACTGAAGTACCAAGTAAAATACAGTACCTTTAAATGGCTGGCCTCAACCCAATGATGCGACGGGTACGTCGATCGTACTTACACCTATACAATTGTTAATAGCTTAATGCATAGCAGGTCTGACACCACACATCTATTGGACTATGTTGATCAGCAGTGAAAGATAGACCATGGCGTAGAACTGACTATCACAGAACCCGAAAAAAGAGAACTGGACACTGCATACTTGGTCAGTCCGATTGTCAGGTAATTTGTATTCTCGAACTCACTGTATCCATAGAGACTTCAAAATGAATTCCGTCAGCATGTTCGGCAAGCTCTACAATCGTAGGATACTCACAAAACCACACAAAGGCCGAGATAGCGAATCTGTGAAGCACTTGGTTACTTGACACATACGCAACATTCCAAGCTATGTTATACGCACCACCAGAAACAAAGAGGTGACGTGTGTCCAATGTTTGAGCTATAGTACTCTCAACGGAGGATCTCGATGCTGACTCGTGTCCTTACCCAGATATAGTCTATCTTGTTAGATCATCAGCCAAAGCATCCAGATGGCAAAAACTCAATACCTCGCTCGAAATTGTTAAGACTGCGAAGGGAACAGGTCACTAAAATACCATACATATACATCATTCACTCACAATAATCATATATGATGGCAGTGACGAGGACAACTATATTAGACCATGAAATTAGCACGTGATGATTCCTTGGGACCATATATTGCGTACTGGCCGCGCAGTTGTTGAGCCAGAATGACTGTAAAGTCTCCTCCAGGACAGTGGACATCGGGCTGGGCTGTTTAAGAATGAAGGCGGATGGGGAAAGGAGGCTGGGCTTGGAGATAGACAGGAAGTCGCCCTTGCCGACGCAGTGTGTCGCCGGCTGATTCGTTTGGCAGCTGAGCTTGATCCTTCATCGACTGGCTGGCGCACGGACTCGCCTCAAATGTTTGGAGCCCTGCTCTTTAGTTCGTGGACGCGTAAGGTAGAGGTTAGTTCTCTGGTTTGGAAAGATAACACGTCACCACGTGTGAGGGTCGATAAATGATCGATATCGTCCTGCCAAAGCGCTTGTCCATGTGGGCCGCAACGTCTCCGCATCGCTTCCTTCTTGCCAGTCACCCTTACGATGAGCCGTCCACAACAGCGATTGCTCTCTCAGCTCGCCACGTCCCCCAACGAGCTTGCCTCAGGTTTAGGACAGTGCCTTGAAGCGCTTCGCCTTATTTCTGCTCTTCCCCGCACCTCGCCCGTGTTCGTCCACTATACCTCTGCGGCGTCGCCGACGATCAAGGCGTTCGGCAGAGAGCATTTCTCGCGCGTTCCCCTTCGCGTACGTGCATTCCGGCCCCTTTGGCGAGGCTCGATCATTGACCCGCTTGCAGACCGTGATCGCCTTGATCAAGAGCTCTCTCAGCCTCTCGGACCCCATCCACATCACCACTGCGCTCTTTTACAGAGAAGACGGTACGATCGACCCCACGTCGGTCCTTGTCGACGAAGATTCGTGGAAAGAGCTTGCCCCATTTATACATACCCTCCACGTCGAAGATGACCTGGAGCGTCCCTCGACCGCGCGCTCGTCGCTCTCTGCCATCACCACGTTCTCTGGGACCGCCGTCGCGGTTGGGAACGGCACGACGACGAGCAACGGCACTGGCGCGAGCAGAGGATTGGCGCTGAACTCGAACGCGACCGCGTTTGTCCCTTCTTCTAATGGAATTTCCAACCTCCGCAAGCCCGGTTTCTCTCCGTCCTGTGGGTTTCGTTCTCCTCCCTTGATGGTCCCTCGTTGATGACTTAGGTCCTCGTTAGCACCACAGGCGACATCACCCTTTGCCATCTTGGATACATAATCGTGGGGGCACGTGTGTAGGGGAGTTAGCTAACCTCTACGGAAATTAGGCGCATATCTATCACGAGACTACTATAGAGTACGTTGCGATGTCCTCAAGGCCAAATGGTTACTAGACGTGAGTTGTGACCTCGACTCTCGGTAATTCTCATCCCCTCGGCAACACCCGCTCCTTCTTCTTGCCGTCATTACACTAGTTATCAGATCGCGATCAATTCGAGGACGGGCAACACCGCCTCAATGTTGGCCGTGAAAACTGTATCTCGACATCAGACCCGATCTCCGAGATCACACGAAAGACTTACAACGGTTCGGGCAACGCTGTGACAATGCGCTCAACACGCCTACCAGTCTCCGGATGGCTTGCATCATTTCGCCCTCCTCTCTGCGGTGCGGGGAATCCACGACTGGTCGGGCGCGGAGGCGATGGACCTCGGCGTGCAATACGAGGCACAGCACTGTCCAAACACGCTACAACAGTCTAGATCAGTCTCGCATCATATGTCCGTGGAGAATCTGCACGTACCGCATAAATGGGGCTGATAACCCCCACCTCGGGGCCCATCCGATCCAGCACTCGGACAACTCCCAGCGCGCCCTCGATACAACGTTTTCGAGAGGGTCCATATGTTGAGATAAACGGTTGATGGAGGGTGATGTGTGCAAGCGCGATCAGATGAACGGTAACGAGTACCTGCCCTTGGTCTTCCGTCTGTGGCAGGTTTCCATGCGAGCCAGTCGACATCGTCACCACAGCACTCA
Source organism: Tubosaeta brunneosetosa (assembly GCA_038094275.1). Lineage (NCBI taxonomy): Eukaryota > Fungi > Basidiomycota > Agaricomycetes > Boletales > Boletaceae > Tubosaeta > Tubosaeta brunneosetosa. The sequence goes on along the minus strand of JBBPTV010000607.1, from coordinate 9,366 downwards.
GGCACTGGTGAAGCAGTGCATCCGAGGCTCCGAAACGCGCTCGAAACGCGGGCGACTGGCTGATTGTGGGGTCTAGTCCAAACGAGGATTAATTAAGAAGTACATAATAACAAGATAAAGAGCGAGGTGGCGTACCAGCCTCATACGAAGTAGAAATTGTGGTTGCTTCCCCAAGCAACACCGAGGCCTTGGCATGCATTGCTGCTAAACCATCTTTTGTGAAATCATGGTCTGAATCGTTCAGAAATTTTTGGATAGGACTCGTCCCCGCCTGAAAATTAACGTCGTGTGACGGCCATGCAGTAAAATTAGGCAAGACACTGACCTCATTCGTCCACCTCATGCCAGGCCACGGTACCGTTATCGTGTTCAGGGCGCACCCGTCTGTCATGAGCGGTTGACGAGACTTTTCGCAGACCGCACTAAACCATCTGTCGAGGGCGTACACCGCCCAAAATGCACGCACCCTTTCTTCGGCTTCGATGTCGTCCAACGGTTGCGACCACCTGGCACATGCCCCCAACGTAAACCCAGGCACACGCATATTCCCATCCGCCCTTCTTTGCCTCACTGCCTCCTCCCGTGAAACCCGATCTTCTTGTACAGCGCTTCCGAGCGGGCGAGGCCTCTGATACAACTTTAACATCGTTGCCAATGCCCACGTCCCACTGGCATAATACCTCGCCCCAACCAATTGGCCGATCCGTTGCATGTAATACGACAACAATATCCCGGCCTGAACCAGGTGGAGAAAGACGGCAGGGTCGGGTTCGGCGTCAACGGTACTGAGAGCCGAAGCAAGTTGAGTTTGAGTTTGGGAGAGAAGGTTGGAGCAGAGTGTTTGAGTTCGTTCGCGGGCTTGGCCGTGATCCGATTCGCGTATCGATACAATGTGAACAGACCACAGTGCGACTGCACTTTGTAAGGCGGGCAAAACGTGGGTACCTTGGGTACGAAGGCGATCAACGTCGAGAAAAAACCCGATTTCAGCTGCGTGCGGCGTAATGACGGATAGCCTATCGTACAAGACACCGAGATGAGGTTAGTGTCAGACGATGAGGTGGGAGGGGGACATGCTTACGCGCGGCCAGGATGCAGGTGAATGTCAGTCTCAAAATTAGCTTGGTGCGGCTCATCTATGGTCTCGTTAGAGCACAGACCTCTGGAAGACATTGCACACACCCATTTGTGACCCACGAGGTCGAGGATGCCTCACCGCATGATAGGAGGCGGTGGACGATGCGTATGGCTGTTGGGTGGATCCTGCACTGCTCACGGCGGTGCATCCATCCGCGTATGGAGGATGGAGTTGCACAGAAGGCATTACATCCTCTGGATTCTCTAATTCTTGTACCCTTGCTCTTAATCGTGCGATATCTTCTTCCAACGTCAACGTCCGCGGACGCCGTGGGCCGTCAGTGTATTCACAATCTTCTACACGCTCGCCGCGAAGACAAGGTGTACAGACCGGTTTGAGGCCATCGCATTTCTATTGAGCGACCGGAGTGATGAGTCACAGACGAGATATACAGTGACTGAGTAATAGATTCTCACCATCTTTCTGCGACTGGAGAGAATATATGGGATGGGTGACCGACGAACGAAACAGAGACACATACCGGCACGACAGGCAAGCTTTGCCTCGCTGTAAAGATGGGTTTGGTGTACTAGATCGGCGAGGGTTGGAAGAGGGATGATCGACTACCGGAAACATGCTCGTGCTCATTTTGGGGGGCGTAGAAGGAAAGCGAGTAACCGAAAAGCTTGTACGTATCGTTGGTTGGTTGGTTTGGCAATCTACCGCCATGGTCACCCATTTTATAGAGACGCGCTTTCACTGAGTAGGCAAACGTCATTTTGTCGTGACGTACTTGCAAAAGGGCAATGATTTCTAATACGGTTAGTTATGATTTCTTTGACGTCTGGCGGAGATTTGACGATGGAGACCCGGGTTTGACGGGGAAGCTTCCATCAGCCTTTCTTTAGAGTCAGTGGGGCCGGAAGAAGCGGAAACCGACGTGTGTGATCGTCATTGCAGCCTCACCCCGTTGTACAGCTCCATTGCACAGCAACGTTGGATGAGCGTCGGAGTATTTCGTGCCTAGTCTGACAAAGCTTGAAGGCTAAATGAATAATCCAACTCATCATGACTTATAAAATGACGAATAACGCAGACGATACCAGAACCTTCGAGAGACGACGTACAGCAGGTTTGAAGGCTTGAAATTGTCGTCAGCCGTCTTTGTAGGGCATCTCATTAGTGGAGTAGGTGACATTACAGTGCCTCAATGATGGGATCTGGTGAGATCTGTGTTCAATGCCGCCGGTCTCCTTCTGGGCCGATAGCGTCTCAGTTGCATTGACTCGTACCTGAGTAATGTAGACATAGTAAAAGCCAACGTAAGATGAATCGCCGAGCAACGTCCAAGGCGTAACGATAGAAAGTTCCGGGTGACTTGCGTGGCAAAAACCGAGTTCATTTTCATCGCGTTCCCTGAACTAAAGAATGACATGGCGGCTTCTTTTTCCTGAACCGCGGGCGTGACAATGAGCGGGCATGGATGATAACATTCTTCAAGTTGAGGGTTCCAACGCGGTTCACGTCACCACCTCAGCGCTCAGCCTCCTTCGGCGCGACAGTCGTGGGTATATATTCATTGAAATATTTTTCGCCTTGAAATGAGCTCTAACAAAACCCTTGACCATCACCTCAAGTTCAATCACGAGTCATTCCGATTCCGTCTCGTCGCTCGACGAGTCATCTTCAAGAATGAAAGATGCATTTACAGGGATCTCAAGACCAACAGCCACGCCAATAATAACTCCTAATGCCAGATTGTTCGGGAGGCTGTCTTGTTCTACTGTGCATGTTCTATGGCGTGCTATGGGCACGCGGTAACCGTAATTGGCCCCTTTCCAGTGTCGCCTCGTGTCCACTCCATTCCATTTGCGCTCTCGCCTGCGGCTTTTACCTGCCCTATCCCGTCTGCGCCTGCGACGCCGTCTTGCAACACCGACCTTTTTCCTTTGTCTTTCTCTAGACCACTCGCTTACATCTGTCAACAAACCAACGTCCCACCCGACCTCGACTGCTACACAGTATGGCGGACTACCCAGGAATAGGCCCCATCCGTATTGACACGAGTTTCTCCCGCCCACACAGCGGCGGACGGGACACACTCACAGATTCCGTTCCTAGGGACCGTTATTCCCGCCACAGCGGCCAACCCCGCTTGCGAGATGTCACCTGGATATCCAACCCTTCATCCCAGCTGCCCTCCGCTCACACGCACACGCCGCAGACACCCCGGTACGGGTCCCAACAGACACGCACCCCAACACCTGTTTTACGCAGGTCTGCGCCGACGATCGCGGAATCGGAATTGGATGCCGAATACATGACTGTCAGCATGGATGATCGCGACGAGTGTCAATATCGAGGGCATGGGTACGGATTTAGTGAGGTAGTGCCCGTGGCTACGAATGGAAAGAGCGAGAAGAGAAATTTCGTAGGGGACTTCGTCAGCGGGTTGCGACGGATACCGAAGGTCATGTCAAGGAGTCGGCTGAGGGACCATGGAAAGCCAGAGAGGCAAGGGGTCGGAGGGACGGGTGCGGGTATGTTCGAAACGGGTCGTCCGCCGTTACCCCGCTTCGCTGGCCCTGTCATGCCGGGTATTGCCTCGTCCAACTCGGACGACATACCCACCGTAGAGCGCCTCGAGAGCCCTCCACGCGCTTCGTCAGTATCGCCACGCCCACGACTGGGTAACCATACGGACAGTGATGCGAGTGGCGATGGACGACGAGAACGCCTATTGCTCTCTTCAGTCCGCGAACATTCGTTTGAACGCATCGACCCTATCCTTCATCCGTCGTTGCGCCGACCACGCTCCCATTCTCGCTCGGATGACACTTCCACGTCGAGTCGCGCTCCCTTTGAGCGGGAAGGTGACCTCCCTAACGCCATGTCTACGCCTATTCTTGCGGAGGCATCCATCCATGTTTCCACTCCCGTCCTTGCTGAACCACGACCGTCTGCCGACTTTAAGAAAATGGAATCCCCCATCCGTCCTCCCCCGGCCGAGTCCATCCGTTCCCAGATTGCCCGCGCAGGCAAGTTCGTCCGTGACCTTAACCAACTCCCGTGGATAGCCTCTTCGGGCGTATCCAGCATCTATGTACCTGGCGAAGCGACTACACGACGATACAGCCGACCCATATACAAGAACAAGGGCTCGTCTTGGTACACCTCGCGTACAAAACAGCTTGACCTCTTCGCGGGGCCGTCGACGACGGGGCTGCTTCCTCCACAACTACCTCTCACCTCAGGGACAGGGAATCCTGGACCTGTCATCCCGACTCCGTTTATACTTGGCTCGAGCGCCAACTTGCTGTTTACGCAACCCACTCAGGTGGGTGGGGGAGGATCCGGCTCACCGTCGCACGAGGGACCTCCGTCCACAGACAGCCACGGGAGCCAACCACAGGTGCTCGCGCCCGCCTACGTTGCGCAACCCCTGTTTGTCTACCCGTCTGGGTTGCCTCAACAGGGCGGACCGCCGGAAGCGCAGTTCCCGCGGCCAGTGTACATGTGGGCGAATTCTCCCCCGCATTTTATGTCCTCTGGACAGGGGGACGGGTCCGGAGGACTGGGGGTCGGGCCACGGTTATTTGTCCCACAGCCGTCGGGGTTACGGACACCGACCTTTGGATGATGGGGGTGGCGCGTCGATCGCCCGTCCCATCATGGCAAGGTCCTCATCCTCATTGTATACCCCATGGAGTTGTCTATCAGGGTCAGCCTCGGACGATTGCATGTTACACATCGGTTATCTTTTATGAATTTACAATAAATGATCTCCTACATCGTGTACGGTTTTGTATGTTGGGATGGGGATAATCGCGCGAAAAGAAGTCTTCCCGGTTGAGCTCTACTTCACCATCCGACAAGGCTCCTCAGTAGATCTCAACTATATGTATATGTGAATATGGACTGCAACCTGCTTGCGGAGCGCCGAGCTCTTACATGACTGTCTGATTTTGTCACCCGGACAAAACCAAGCCAAACCACCTCAAGGTAAGGATACATCCTCTCGTGAACACGTCCAGTTCACGTCCAGAGCATATGCATTGCACCTACGCCGTTCATGTCGTTCTCCTACCTACACTGCATAGGACAACGTACTGCGCGATGTGGTCCTATGAAGATCCGATATAAGCTATGTAACGAGAAGATAGTATTAAATGAGAATTTGAGTTAGAAGACCTCTCCGACAATGAACCCTTCAGCTTACCTTCTATCCCATCCTCTACTTCAACTGGAACAATCCTTTGCGGTAGAACAGGACGGGTGGTGTTGTGGGTGGGGTCAGAGAGCGCGTTTGACGAGAACGATGATGGTCCTTAAACAACGATATACTGGTGTCCCTGAGAAAAGAGTATCCAAACGCGATCATTCAGGTCGGCATCAGTATGTCGCCAAGGCAGTGCAGGACCGGTCAGACTCGTGATCCACCATTCCTGGCTTACAAACCATAGGCTGAACCTCGGGGAGCGCGTGAACGACTTGACCGAGGGGAACGCGAGAAAAAAAACGGATGTTCAACTGGACCTCAGCGCCGATACCAGCTAAAGGACTGGAAATACATGGAATACAGATCCGGGTATCCAAGGTCCCTTGGAGGTTCGGAGTGCGCCTGCGGGATCAAACATGTGCTGAAAACACGAAATAACGTTTGAGCGTTATTCTTTCGCAAGTCGTCGCTTTCCGAATTACTGGAAATACTCCCACCTTGCACCCAGGCAGCACAAATAACTTGATGAAATGCTGCTCGTCCGAGGAATGTCGACCTCGGATTCACTTGGTCTATGTAGATATGGAGGCGGCTCGCCTGGGTTCTGATTCGCCATGCATGGCAAGCCTCCTCATGCCAACTTGAGTATCTTGCAAACCTGAGCGATGTGTGCCCAAGCGCACGGAACGACCGCATTCATGCCATTGCCAATGAAGACGTGACAGGTTAGGTTCGTAGATGCAGACCTGAGGAGTCAGATCGGACGAACGGATGGACCGGAGAAGTTATCGCTTCAAGTAGTTCGGGAGAGTCGCTGGGAAAAATCGAAACAAGACGAGGTTCTCAGGGAATCCGTGGACGAAAAATGCTGCCAAAAGTATTGGCGGGCATTTCAAGCCGGCAGGACGTTGCGGGCATCCGCCGGTGACTTGACTTGACTTGACGCCCTTTGGAAACATTGCATGTGCGTACAGCTGCCGTTCTCATTTGGCTACATTTCAATCGATAAGGTGGCAGATATCAACGGCAGTGCCAGGCATGGCGGTTCGGTCCGCTCTCCCACAGACGGCGCTACTCAACTTTCCACTTTGCCATGTCCTCCGGATTGCAGTCTGTCGTCGAGTTTTTTCGGCTAGTTGACTATGCATGCGGTATGGATTCTCGTGACCTTGGTGAATGAAAATCTGACAGTGGTCCAACCCAGTCGTTTTAGTTACCGTCGTCATATACGACTATTGTGAGTGGTCGATCTATGTATGCTGGTGTGGCCCGTATTTACCACTACTTCAGGCATCACTTTTCCAAGAGAGGTATATATCTAGGTTCGATTGCATTGCAAACCTTGGCTAATGAATTGACAAGGTGAAATACATATGGGTGAGGGTCCAATTGGCACCAGGATCGCATTTTGAGCCAGATCTGACAGCAGCACAGCGCGGGTCCTGGACATGGGTTTCTACTCTGTTCCTAATGGCATGTGTATATTTGTGTCCCTCTCAATCTAACCATTTCACAGGTTCGTTACCTGGGAATTTGTTTAGCCTTGTAAGTGGCTTGCAGTTCGTATCGGTTCTTTGGTTTGTTAAAACTCTATCCATCTCCAAGATTAATGTCATTTGGTATGCCCAAGTACACGGAACATTGGATGGTTGCCTGATCAAATATATTTGCAGCAACCTGCACTCTCTCTCCGGCTTCGGTGGTAGTCAGTCTTTCTGCTCTATGTCCTTGATAGTTATGTGACACTTTATATAGATGTATGATTCCAATTTGACTAGCAGACTGAGGTAATGACAATTGCACAGATGTGAGCACATTACTTCATGATGCATTTTAATTGAGCCTGGCTATTCCAAAGGTACCACTTTTTATCTAGTACTCCAGTTTATGTCACTCATATTTTATGCTGCCATTGATTGTAAGCTGCTTCTTTTCTAACAGGTTTCCATGTTGATCTTTATTGCAGTTGTGATGATCATGCGTGTTTATGCCATGTGGGGTAGATCCAAGATCATTCTTGGTCTCCTTCTTTTTCTATTTGTGCCAGGAACAATCATTGCATTTGTTTTTGCTGCTGTTTTTGACAATCCCAATACCTATATGTCTGGTATGCTCGAGTTGTTGGACTCTGACTCCCTAACTTATTCAGGTCTTTTCCAGTGACAGCCACCCAGATTCTGGACATCCAGATTTGCAATACAACATACAACCTTCCATCGCCTTATTGGACATACACTACCCCTGAATTTGCCTTGTCCATTGCATTGTTGATCCTCCCCATCATCCGAATATTGAAGGAGTCAGTTGAGATGTACAAAGCGACGAAGAAGTGGCAGCCGAACCGATACATGAGGCTCTTTGTGAAGGACGGAATTCTCTACTTTTTTGTGTACGTCTCCGCGTTCCTGTTAGCCACTTTCACTTCTGCATTCTTTGTGCTTGCTATTTAATCACCCCATCACGAAATTGATCACTCAATCAAACTCTCCCTTTCTTTAGACGCACACTACATGACATCCAGGGAGCAATTGTAAATGCATTTCAAAATCAGCTGAGCATGGCGAAGCCATTCACGAACTTGCTGAGCTTGATGCTTTTATATTCTTTGTTGCCCCGCTTCATTATCAACATACGAGAACTCTACGACCGAGACGTCTGCCGCTGTCCGTCGGCCATTGATACCGGCTTTGGTGTACTTTCGCACTCTGGAGCTTGTAAAAACATGACAGTGTCTACAATGGTGTTCGTGGATGTCTGTGCACGTCCCGAGGATCAGAACACAGGGGAAGGTACTGTCTACTAGCACCTGCGGATGTGTGGATTGTAAAGGAGCAAGGGTGATGTGCACCCGTCTCAAACGAGGACTGAACTACGTTCCTTAGTAATACAAATTGAGCATTTGGGTTACTAGTGGAATTGTTGGCTGCATACTATTTATATGTCAATATATATTATATTTTGCTGGTCATGGCTGAAATTGAATTGTATTCGTGGTACCGTTTGTAGGCCCGAAGGTATCGGTACTTCTGGTGACTCAGCAGAAGTCCCACACCCTCCGTCAATGAACGTATGCTGTGCCATGTACATAGGTCTCCGGTGAGTTCCACGTCTCTTTCCGGATATCCTTACTCCCACCAACATGTTCCTTTTCATATATTTTTGATAGCTGACTGTGAGTTGCCGTTGCCGTTGCAGGGTACACATTCTCGGGAACGACCTATGATTGCTCCGGGTGCCAACTCACTGTGTATGTCGATTGCACGCATTCATGGTCGGTCATTGATGGAAATTTATCATGATTCACGGTATCAGTACTCAGTGATCATACTAGTTTGTGAGTAGAGTAGCGCAGGGTAGCCAACCACTAAACATTGACCAGTCAGCAGATCACATCCATCCAATGACTCAATTGGAGTCAGAGTACGGTTATACTGCACGCGTCTTCAACGCAAACGAGCGCCGGCTCGCAAAATTGGACTCTACAATTCGCCAACCTCAGATTCATATCGTTAACCTGGCCGCCTGTGCGTTGTGTTTTACACTTGTTTCCCATGAATCCGTGATGTTGTGGACAATTTTTATAGCGTCCTACTCTGCTCTTTTCTTGTGTCACGCTCAGGTCGGCTTATTCACTTTATTTAAAGACAGTCAGTATCTATTGGATTCTCATACCAGAGATGCCAGGGTTCACGGAATGAGCTGTGGTCAATTTTGGTGGTGGCAACAATGTGCGTAGTATTTTCATTGTATGCTGAAATGACTGACGGAACCAGTACTGCTTTTGTCAATGACGGATATCGTCCCTTTGGTCATCTCAGTAAAGGTACACGTGGTATGCCCGCTCTGTCTGTTTGCACGGCGGCTAACGACAACAAATAGGACATCCATCATTCACCCTTGTTGGCTGCACACTAAACGTTAAGTGCATACATATGACCTGCGAATGTCCGTGACCCTTCGCCTTCCCATACCATTGATGCACGTATGCTCCCGTCCCTAAGAAGTAAACGGTAAAGACAACGTTTTTTGAGCTTGATTGTGCATTAAGTCTAGCTGAATCGTTGAACGC
>JBBPTV010000606.1:0-18089 GCA_038094275.1 Tubosaeta brunneosetosa | reverse complement strand
GCCGGAAAATCCAAAGTTAAGACTTTTCATTTTTAGATACGTGGAAAACACTAATTATGTAAAAATTATTTCTAAAAATGGCAATACCTATCGGTTTTTGTCCTTCAAGTCAGCCATCGGGTATCGGAAATAGTAACAAATTTACCGCTAACCAACTCGGGAATCCAGAAATTGTATCGGATAGAAGGGAGTATCGGGTTTACAGGGTATCGCTTATATGGGAGTCGACTGTAGTCTCAGTCATTGCAAATTAGATATGTTCAACTCGAATCATGATGTGGCTGTGCGGCTATCTCAGTGACCAGGTCCACGCTGTCATTATTCGCTGTCAATGTACTGTGTGGTCGTACGGGACAAATGTGTTCCCAACGACTGCCACATCCTCAGTGAGTGCTGGCGATTATCTGTCCGCAGCCCAACTCACATCGTAACATGATATAACTATACTGTCCCATATTGCTGTCTTTTCCCCGCAAAATAGACCAACAACTTCTGCTAGCACCCGTCCACTTTCGAGTCATGCTGACCTCCTGGTCTTCTCTCTTTCTGTTCTCCTGTTATACCTCCCCTCGTTCGTTTTACAGAAACTTTTAGCATGGTCGCTGGTAAGCCGGTTGGTTCTAGTGACCCATTTGATTCCTGGCTGATGAGTCATCTCAGGGAGGCCGGTTTGGAAAGCACAGTGGGGAGCACCATCTCGGCCTACACCCGGTGGAAGGGGTACGGCTTGAGACACACCCTGGGTAGCAGGCAGGGGAACCCGGAAGGCGTGCGGGACTACGGTAGACAGCCGACGACTGCCTACGACGCCAGGGCCCCCGACACCACGCACGCTGTACACGCTCTCTCGCCCGACCAAGCCCAACCACCACACCGGTCGACTAGCCTAACCGGTGGTTGCACCCGGGATCAACTAGCCTAATCGAGTGGCATATTCACCTTTTCAACTTATACCCCGGGGTCAACTAGCCTAGTCGGGAGTAGTACAGACTCCTCGACCTACACCCCAGTATTGACTAGCCTACTCGGGAGCCACAAGATACCTTTTCGGCCTGTACCTGGGGATCAACTAGCCTACTCGAGTGCCATAGACAACTTCCCGACCTACACCCCAGGATCGACTAGCTTAGCCGGTAGTGCCACAGACACCTGCCGGATCAAAACCCCAGGATCGACTAGCATAGTCTGGAGTGACGCAGTCACCTGCTCGACCTACACCCCGGGGTCGACTAGCTTAGTCGGAGTGGCAAAGTCACCGTCTCAACTTACATTCCGGGGTCGACTGGCCCAGTCGAAAGTCCAGTCGCCATCTTGACCTCAACCTAGATCCCAACCACAAGCACTGGTGACTGCAGCACCTTCGGTCCGGTCCAACATTTTTGGTGCCACTGAACCTCAGTAGGCAATCCGCTCGATACGTCGCCTCGCTGAAGCTAGTCTTCTCCTTCCTGCACTATTTATGATCTTCTGACAAACAATCTGTCCACTCATGTTTAAGAGTATTTTGTAATCATTGCTCTGTTTTGACGTACGCGACTGTGTTAGAATCCCATATTTATATTCGTTGAACAAATGATGATCACTACATTGGATGACGAAGGAAAGATACGGCTAATCTTTCTTTGCTTGAACTTTAGCCTGAGCCTCCCGCAAAGATGCAGCGATGTGTCCGTAAGACTCCCACATGAGCCACAGCGGAATAACGACCCAACTGCGAGCAAGGTGACTACTAATCGTGACATAGTAAATGATAATACAACTTACACGAGATTCATAAACTACAGTCAGAGGAATTTTTCAGTCAGCCTGTCAAACCGTCAACATATTCAAACCTACCACAAGATAGACCCAAAGGTGGAGAGGGTTAGAAACGTTCAAGCTAGGACTCCCAGCTAACCATTCGGGGCAGAAGGTCATCCATCTGAATCATCCATCTCTCAGCTCGGACCCGAAGTAACAAGAACGAAGCGACCCACCCTCCATACAACTCAGCAGTGCACAATATAACGATCCAGTAGTGACGGGCAGGATCATTCTTAACAATCTGCGTCAGAACATAGCAGCAAAGTGGACCCGCGCCGAGCACGGTCAATAATTCAAGCGATACGACCGTCGGGTCTGAAGTACCCCAACGAGCGTCTGCCAGGGTATACTCTCTCCCTAGAGATGCGTAAAGGCATTCATTACGGTTACCCCCACCAGCTCCAAGTAATGACTCACACATCTCCGCAAAGTGACCCGTACTGGTGTTTACAGACCTGCCAAAGGTCGAGAGATAGAGAAAAGAACCCTCAAATACGAAATGTATCAAGGCATCAAAGGTCTGGTAGATTGGATTGTAGTTCAACTCTGCGCGCTTAAAGTTGCACCCCGTACTACTCACCAACCAGATGAAGGTATACTTGTCCTGCCATCGTGCGTTTTTGGGTAACAAAGTATTGGCGCAGACAGATGAAAGAACAGCGACCGCACCGACTCCTGCAAGGGAAACAGCAGAGGTCAGAGTAAAGGCTGAGTCCAAGGAACTCATTGTGGAGTCAAAGAGGTGTTTAACCGAACGCTTTGTTTGTATTACGCTTTGTCTTTGTCATGGTTTCATACTCGATTCTTCACAAAGCCTACGTCAAGATCATTCTTCACGCTGCCAAGCATCCACACAAGCCAGTGAATGGAGTATTGCTAGGAAAACTGGCGTCGGATGTAGTGACCATACAAGACGTCGTCCCACTCCTCCATCACTGGACTAGCCTCAGTCCCATGATGGAGATTGGGCTCGACCTGGTGCGTCGCTATTTGACCTGGTCGACTCCTGCTTACTTTGTGCAGGCTAGAGGGCATGCAGAATCTTTGGAACTTTCTCTGGTTGGATATTACCAGGCTTGCGAGAGAATCGACGATACAGCCCTAGCACCCGTAGGAGAGCGCATAGCAGAGCAGATCCGGGCTCAGTTCAGCGATGCAATTGCATTTGTGGTAGAGACATCGTCTCTCCCTTGTCGTTCCATCTCATACTAGTTGTCAGATCGATGGTGATGCACTGGGATCAGGCGAAGCGGCGTTGATTGTGAGTCGAACTTGTTGTAGTATCCCCTTGCTCATCACTTTTCTAGCCGTATCTCCCGCAATCTGGCCTGACGACGTGGCGGCCACAAGTATTCCAACCACCAGCGTTCACTGCGGGTGCGCGGGTCACACTGGTGGACTCCAGCTCGCCCTCGCTTGCAGTGTCCTTGGTCCGGGATGATCATCTGCATCAAAAGTTTGGAGATTTCGATGATCATTTGGAGGATGTGACAATAGATTGGCTGAGGAATAACGCATGTAACATCCCAGATCTCCAAGTATAATACATATCTAGCGTGACAGCCAGCTAAGTTCGGCTTACCCTTCTACCATCATTCATGGCTGCACCGTTGGCATTGCGAGCAACTCTTGTACACTGTCCTGCTCTAGGAAAAGTGGATATTCTGCACGACCATCTCCTCTGTACGCCCAGTCACCCTTGTCATACCCCGTTATAATTCTTGTTTGTCCAGTGACTGATGATCGCGGTTTCATCACCCACTTGTCTCCGTCGACTTCAGAATCCTCGCAGAAATACATTCATCAGTATTCGTCTTCCGTCAAAACGCTTTCTACGGGAAGTTTTCTACTCCCCACCTTCTGCGATCTGCATCTCCATGCACCCCAGTTTATGTATCAAGGGACTGGCCTCGACCTCCCGCTCATGGAATGGCTCGACAATTATGCCTATAAAGCCGAGGAAGGTCTTGATCATAACACAGATCTAGCTACCAAAGTGTACCATCGGCTCGCTCAGCGCCTGGTGGAGGTTGGAACTGGTGCCGTTTTGTTGTTCGGTACAATCAAAACAGAGACGAAGTAGGCGCTCAAGTTGCTTCTAACTATTTGGGTGGACTCAAGTCCGTAGCCTTATTCTCGCTCAGGAGATGCAAGCCGCAGGCTTGCGGGCCTTCGTCGGCAAGCTGTCCATGGATAAATCATCGCGACCGACATATCAAGAACCCAGTGCAGACGAGTCGTATAAATCTGCCGAAGCGTTCATACATCGATGCAGGGCCTCTACTGCTTCGGTGGAACCACATATGCGGCTAGTAGAACCCGTTGTCACGCCAAGATTTGTACCAACGTGTTCCGACGAGTTGCTTGCCAAGCTAGGGAAGCTTGCAGAAAAGGAATCGGCGCGTATACAGAGCCATTTGGCTGAATCGTTTGGCGAGGCAAAGTGGGTGAGAGACGAACGTCACATCGAGGATATTGAGGTCTTCAAAAAGGTAATGGCGTCTTCTTCCGGACGATCCATATTCATCATGGGTCCTAGCATAAGCTTTTGAAAAGAGGCACTGTTCAGGCGCACTGCACGTTCCTGGGCCCAGAAGACCTCGATGAGCTAGTGGCCGACCAGACAGCAGTAGCTCACTGTCCTCTATCCAACACATACTTTTCGGAGAAGCCTTTCCCATTGCGTGAGGCTCTGGATAAAGGTGTATTAATTGGCCTCGGCACGGATGTTGCAGGAGGATACAGCATTGATATACAAAGTAGCATGAGGCATGCTGTTGCGGTTTCCCGCATGCGCGAAGGGGATCGTGCACTCAAGGCAGCCTGCGAGGAGAAATCACTTGTTGTCGAGTGGAAGGAAGCGCTGTTCCTCGCAACACGCGGTGGTGCATTGGCACTCGGTCTCGAGAACGTCGGAGAGTTCAGAGTTGGCGCGTCGTTTGATGCCCAGCACGGTAAGCCTGGTTCATTCATGGATGATAGGTACTGAGTAACTTTATTCAGTGCGAGTCTTTGACTGGGAGAAGGAGACTGGAGTTGGCGGACTCGATTTCTTTGATCTTGGTTCTGAGCTCCTCACGGTGGACATGATTGAAAAGTGGTGGTGCATGGGGGATGTCCGGAACCGGGCCGGGGTGTGGGTGCAAGGGAAGCAAGTAGGATGAGTGTTTGTGTATGTTTGTCTCTCATAGCTTGTCATTCATGCGCGTGTTCTAATCGCATTGCACAAACATGTGTGATACTCCACCCGCCTCGTCGCCGTCCAGAAGCGGAACGCCACGGCTTGTCATCCCCCCCACAGCCAGACACGGGCCATCTCTGTCTCATGTACCCTCCGGAACGCAGTCACCTTGTATCCAGCCAGCGACCGGCCTGGAAAGCTCAGCATCGTCAGTGATTAATCTTGATATCAGTGATGGAATTTTAGTGCACGATGTCGATGCAGAGGTAGAGACAATCACCAGCGAAGAAACTACCGCAGTCGGACAGATAGACGATGTCGCGGACGAGGAGTCCAGGAAGAATTTGCGCGATCACTTGAGGCGTACCTTGAACAAGAAGGAACACACAGGTATTCCACTTACAAGTCCATGTTTGTGGTATCTAACACCTCCAAGATCTTCATCTGCCTAAATCTATGCCTTCCACTTTCGCCGAGGTCACAACCGTTGGTTCGTGGCTCAACTCTGTCACCGTCTTTATTTTACCTTGATCTCTGTAAGATGGTCCGCGGGGACCATTCAAACCAAGAGAGTATTTTGTTTTGACCGATGCCGGAAAGCCCGTCTTCATTGCGTATGTCGTCCTCTTCAAATGCGGTGTACCGAGTAACTTGTGTATTCTAAGTGGATCTGCAAGCGAGCACGAACTCTCTTCTACCATGGGCATCATCCAGGCCCTAGTTTCTGTGTTCATTGATGACGGAGACAAGCTGCGATGTATAAATGCTGGCTCATTGAGGATAACTTTCCTACTACGTCCACCGATTTACTACGTGTGTGCATCCACGTGGGGTGAACCGGAGTCAGTTGTGAGTACGATGCACGATGTCTTGTGGCATTTTCACACCTGACCACGCTCATCAAAGCAAGACACGATCTCATCTAGAATATTTACATCTTCAAATACTAAGCGTTGTCACAGCTTCTCAGCTACGGCGGATATTTGAGCGACGGACAAATTTTGATTTGCGCCGTTTATTGAATGGTGCCGATTCCCCTTCATCTCAGATAGGACTGAATACCAATACCCCTCGAAGGCACAGAACCTTTTCTATTCTCCTTGCTTAAGCGACTCGAACTGGACCTCGCGATGGCGACATCCTCGCTGCAGTGTCTCCAACTGGACCCAAGTCTGAGATCCAGAATTGCAGATACCCTGGTGCCCATGACGAAGATGAAGGTATGTTGTGAAGGGAAGTAACTTCCGGACTCATCAATTATTAGGATACCCTTTACATTATTCTCGTCGCTAACGCGCACGTCATCACTCTCGTGCGGCCCAAAAAGCATTCTATACACCCGACGGGTTCGTATCTCGATAGTTTGGTGCCCTTCGTCTACCAACACTTTCACCAGACATCCACATCATTGTCAATACTATTCACTCTCCTTCGATATTCAACTCCCCTGCAGCAGCATCATGGATTCCCATATGCCTCCCAAAGTTCAACCCCGCAGGCTTCGTGAATGCCTACATCACATTTCTACGCAAACCAGAACGGAGCGGAGGGGATGTCTCGAATGACGGATCTACTGCTTTGGACGATGTGCAAGATCTGACTGAAAGAACGAGTGATACCACTCAGCAGGCTGGCCAGCTAGACACGGGTATTGGTCTGGTGTGCATTAGTGGGGGAGGCGAGTTCGAGACAGTCCGAGGGTGGTGTGACGCAGTCACTGAGGTGCTTAAGTTTATATTTCATTTTATTGTTCTCAACACCGCGTTCTATCCGGCAGAAATTGAAGTCCAACGGCCTTCTCGATTCGATATCAGATGCGATGGATAGTGGGAAAGCACAGTACTCTGTTTCACAGCTTGGGATACCAGGATTGCGGCATTTCATATATAAGTCCAGGCCCCACGTTCAAATCACGTTTCCGATCTTCGAGGATCCTTACGAGGAAATGGAGGAGAGGAGGAGGTAATGTCCACCACCATGCGATTGTCTGGTCTGCTCATTTGATTTGGCAGAATTATCACCATGTACCAGGTTGTGTACGACGCAATCCATGCGAAGTCCGGTCAAAGTAGCCCACTCAAACTACAGTACATCCGGACTGAAACGGAGACCCTTATGGGATGGGTACGTCGCTTCTTTCGATCTGCATATCATCCTCTTTAGACGGTTCCTAGATAACACAACCGTTTGAGCTGTACATCGTATTATCCCCGAGATTACCCAAGACAGCGGTCATTAATGCTGCCAACTCAGTCACTCGGTGGGTGAAAAAGGAGGAGACGACCCTGTTTTTGCGAGACGCACCAGTGTTTTGAGCGTTACACTCGTACATATCACGTGATGATTATTTGAGGCGAAATTGAATTTTTGTCAAAACTGTGTTTTTCCGATGTCCTTCTCACTGCGGTCCCCGCTGTGGCGCGTTAGTCAGTCATTTGTGAGGTCTTTTCAGAACAAGGCTGCTCTCAAACCCGCACCGTCCCCACAAGGTGTGGTTGTAGCCTGTAGAACAAGAGCCGGTGCTAACGGAAGTGACGTAGGTGACATTACCACCCCTCAGGCCTTTTTACATGCAATTGGTCGATCTGCGGAGAAAAGGGTCTCTATAGATAGTTGGGACGCTTTCTGGAACACTTCTGGATATGATCTGAAGAAGGCAGGGGTAGCAGTGAAGGATCGAAGGCAGGTGCAAGGTCGCGGCCAAACCACGTTACTTATGTGCTACAGATACATCCTCTGGTGCATGGAGAAATACAGGCAACGAACGGCTATGGAGGACTTTGCGCACGAGGCTCGGCCCAAGAAGAAGGTACGAGGGTGAGCAGAATCCAGATTGGTTAACCTGGCGCGCAGATGCTGACTAGACCAGTCGTGGGCCGCGAATTCAACAGGGCAAGTTGATACGTTCGCGTCGCGTGCGGTAGGAAATGACGTAGACGTGTATACAAGAATATTCATGGCCTCGGCGTAAAAGTTGCTGTGTTCTTTCTGATTAAGGGGCTGTGTCGTCTTTGGTAAGCACGTGACCTGACCATTCCACAGAGTCACATTTCTCACGAGTGCGCCGAGCTGCCGGGCCGCCGCGGCCAAATACGCGGTGTTCCGTTGCAACAAGGCTGCCTCGATGTGACTTGAATCGAGGGTACTACGTCGGAGTTACCACAAAGAAACAAAAAACGAGGTCGGCAACGCGGGCTCAAAGACATGAAAGAAAGTGATCTCAGAACCTATTTAATCGTATCCTCCTTTCATCTCCCAAAAATCCCCCCTTCTCCCCATGGCTTCTACCATCTATCGTCGGCACTCTATGGCGCAGCTATATGAGAACCTCAGAGCCCAAGATGACGATGACGATACGGCCTGGCTCGCTCAGTTTAGTCCCGACGATAAGTTCGATGAGCCATATGTACCCCCGGCTCTGAGTCCCCCATCTTTGTCCACCATTTCCTCCGTCTCCCCAATTTCCTCTTACTCATCCTCATCTTCTACGTCCAATCCTACTTTCGATACAGATTCTGGCGACGAATTCTTTGATTTCGACTCTGATTCTGATGTCGATCGAGAGCTCGTCTCGTTCGAGCTGCCCTTCGCGGAGGTCGGTGTATCCCCGGATCCTCCTTTTTTCCCGTCCGTATTCCCTACATCTTCCTTTGTTCAACGCGTCTGATAGACTAGCAGCGAAGCCGAAGACCTCCCTCTCGCAGTGGAGCCCTCCGATTCCCCGTATCCTCCACCAGTAAGAGAACTCTCTGATTCTCCCCCTCAGTCGAGATCCACACCTCCGCTGGTCGAATATGAGGCGTTACCTGTGCCCATCCTCCCACCCTTTTCTATCACGCCGCTCCCTTCCCCTCGCTCCACTCGGAAGTCGTCTACGGGGAAGCGTTCCCCTGACGTGATACATGACTCTGAGGATGTGTACTCAGAGAGCGACGGCGATGGTTCCGAAGACGAGTATGTTCCATCCCCCACTCTGGGCTCCAAGAAACGGCATAGATCTTCACGGTCTGGACCCTCGTCCCGAAAGCGGGGTATTCAAGGTGCACCACGCAAACGAGCCCGTCACTCCCCACACCCGCGAAACGTACAGGCGGCCCCAGGCCTTACCCCTGGGTCCCCGACCACGAAGAATAACCCGTGGGCTTGCCCCTACTGCAAGTGGGTACAACGCAACCACCGTACGCCGGATCTCAAGCGCCATATCCGTACTCACACCCGTCTCCAACGCCCCGCGCAATGGGTTTGCTGCGGTGTCCCCCTGAGCGACGCACACTATTACGACATTCCAACGGATGCCGAGTCTTATGAATGGGGAGGTGAGGAGATGATCGGGGGCTGCTGCAAGGAATTCAGCAGGCGCGATGCTCTAAAGCGACATCTCGACAACGAGCATATCCACTGTGTGGGGAACTTTGCTGCATTTGTCACTATCTGCGAAGAGGATGTCTAGATGCATCTGTCTTTTGGCAGGCGATGACAGATCCATCGATTATCCGCTTACTTGGTGATTCATCTCTGCGCCAGATTTTTCTATTTCTATTTCCCTTTCTTCGTTTATGACCTCTCTATCTCGATACTGATCTAGTCGTGTACCCATTATATGATCATACCCTCTCACTACCGTGGTAGAATGTACCATTAGCACGAACGAATCGACCATCTGCTCCGAATATTTGATGCCTAATGCGGTCGGTTATCTTGTTGCCAGTTTTGGTAAGTACGCGACGCGTTGATCAACGCGACTGGTCAACAACGTCAACTACGTCAAGCCAGCATTGCTTACGGTGACCACGACACAATGCCTGCATCGTCCTCAAGTTTCAACAACCGCTTCTCCATCGAGCCTCGACGAGCACTGTTAACCCCTTCTGCCTCCCCTTCCGTAGCGCCTCCCGACCGACCATCTACAAAGCGGCCTCGTTTCAGAAGCACGCCATCCTCATGCGTATCCGCCGCTCCATCTGCCTCGAATGATTCCACGTCCTCCGCAGATGTAGATTCAGCACGCAGAGCATCCACCCTTCGCGTTCTAAACGTTTGGGCCCAACTCGCTGAGCGGTATAACAAGCGCCTCGACGAGGACGACATTCTCGATCTCTACAGCGGCACCATCATTAAGGACCGCGGTGTGTGCAGGGGCGCGTCTCGGGAGTACCACTTTGGTCACATTGCCCACCCAGATGGGGACCAGGATCCCGAGGGTGACCAGGACCAAGAGGATAGTGAACAGGACGAGGATGAGGATGAACTTAATGTGCTTCCTCCTAGCGAAGCCACCGACGACGATGCTCCTATCTCAAAAAAGGAGCTACTACGGGGAGTGCCACCTCTGTCGGCCACCACGGACGCGGAAGACCTCAGAGAGTTTTTGGAAGCGGAAAAGAGGAGGAGGGCACTTGCAGGTGACGAAGAAGAAGAGGACCTGCCGCCGGAACGACTGTTTGCTATGAGAAAGGCACTGCAGGAACAGTCACAGGAGGAGACTACGACTATGACTCAGGCCAACTGCGAGACGGGCACAAACCACTCCTCAGAACCTCAAGTGGACGACCCTCCCAGACATCCTTCTCATGCCCCACCGTCAGACGACGAGTCAGATGATGAACTCGGCGTTTGGGTGCATGACGAATCCAACGCCGTCCACCCAGTTACCCGAGCCGAGCCGGATGCACAGAAGCACGACGAGGGACCAGAGGTCATTGAGCTCACAGATTCGTCGGAATCGGATAGGGAGTTCGAAGCACTGTTGACGCGCCCTGCTCGTTTCGTCCGGGCGCCTCCCGTTCCTGTCCCGCAGCCGCTTCAGTCACCTCCAGACAGCGAGCGCGAAAGTCCAAAATCCCGGACTCGCCCCAAACCCAAAATAAAAACAAAGGCCGAGGTAACACCCAAATCTGAGGGCCGACCCCGCTCACCCCTCGAACTTCGGAAACCCGAGGTCGCCCTTACTCGTAGAGAGAAGCGTTCTGTGTCTAGGGGAACAGACGTCGAGGCTACTGATGATGAAGCGTCAACCCAGGAGGTGATCCACCTAATATCCTCGGCCCAGAAGGGCAAGGGCAAGGAGGTTCAGACACCCGTAGACATTAGCCATCGAGCAAAGACACTCAAATCCGTTGGAGTGGCGTCTCGAGGCCGCAAGCGCAAGCGCATTACATCTTCGGCAAGTAGTGGTGCCTTGTCATCATCCCCAGGTGGGCTGCATCCTCTAGTACTTCTAGGCTCGGAATCGTCAAACTTATACGTGACAGATCAAAAAAAGAGTGCGCGGCGTTCTCGCGAAAAGCAAACGTCTCAGAGCCCTGCGGCACTTCCTCGACCAGATGGTCCCGAACAGACCTTAGACCAAGACGTATCTACCCCCGGTGAGTTGCATCTTCACTCAGAAGTTTTCCTTCACTCAACACCGTTTCTGTTCTAGTGCGAACAAAACCGACCTCCCCGCGTCGTCTGCGCCCATTATTTGTGTCCAACGCTCAGCAGCCTGCTTCATCAACATCTGCTTACGGACCCCCTGAGTCCGAGTCAATTCAACTGACCTCACATATCTACAACTCTCGCAGGGCGGGGTTTCCCGACCCACCTATTACCGTTACTCATCCCTACCCTCAGCGACAGCCATCGTCTATATTCTCTTCCCCGAACCAAGCAACTCCAGGACCTTCGCATCTCCCACCACCCTTGGACCCAATGCAAACGCAGCAGGCGCATTACCTGCTAGCACAAGCGATACAACAGCTCTCCTACCTTTTATCTACGATGCCTCCTTATCCTGCATATACGCCTACTCCAGGACAATCATGGCACCCTCAGCCTCAGCCTCAGCCTCCCCCTCCGGCTGCTTACAGCACTCCCATCCACTCTGCTCATATCCATGACACACGCCCGTACAATACACCATCTTCATCAAGTATATCTCATTCTATATTGCCCCCGTCGTCCCCAGTTCCGTCCTCAGTGTCTCCCGTGGATCGTTTCCGGGGCCGAGGACGGAGTAAATCCTGCGCAAGGCGAGTATCCTTCAAGGACAGCGATGAAGTCCCCGGCATTCTGGAACACAGTGCCCAACCCGAGCCTCGCCATAGCGAACAGAAAAAGACAAAAATTCGAGAAGGGAAGCGAGAAGGGGAGGACCGAGAGGGTCCTCTACGAGAGGTTACCAGGGTACGGACCCCTGGACCCAATCACCAAAAAAGAGATGTATCACGGGGAAGGTCGGCCAGCCGTAGAACATGATGTGTAGCGATGATTGAGATGCAAAATCAACGTTGCTTTCGCGTGTGGCGTCGATGCTTAGACACGTCTGCACTCACACGTACAACAGAGTGTCCAAGATGGACCCCTACAGTATACCCCGTATCACAGCTGCTGTACGAACGCCCTTTTTCCTTTTTGCTGGACCAAGTTTCCGACGTCAGGCATCCTTACTGGTAGGAATTGGCGAGAGTTGTCAAGAGCGACAAAAAACCATGGCAAGGTAGCCATTTTCCGTAGCGCTCTCTACGCAGCTAACGCAGTAGCAGACTTTCTCGTCGTTGACGTCCGTGACAGCGACTGGAAGGGAGGAAACATAAAGGGATCATACAATCTCCCTTCCTTGAAATTCGAGTCAGGCGTTGATGAACTCATCCGCAAGACCAAGGATGTGCCCATGATTGTCTTCCACTGTAAATTCAGCCAGCAACGGTGCGAATCGTGTTTCAGTGTAGATGCACGTCCTCTCATCTATTGTTTCAGCGGACCGGTTGCTGCTGCGGTAATTCTTTCGTGGTGCAGGTTTGGTACACAACTAAATCGACAGTGACAGCTTTACGACGCAAGACGATCTCACCAGGAGGGAGAGGAATACAAGAATAAAAAAGTGTACGTTCTCCAGGGAGGATTTAATTTATTCGCCAGCAACTTCAAGGTCAATGGTTTCAATCGTGACTTGGCCAGGCGCTCACCGATGTCCGTTGCAGGACGATCCTGCTCTAGTGGAGAATTGGGACGAGAATGTAGTGATTTGGTGACATGCAAGGGTTTCGCTAGCTAATCAAGCCACCTCGGAGCCCTCAGAGACCTCATCTGCTGATCCTTTCTCCTTGATAAATCGTTTGGGCATTTCCTCTACTACCCTTGCCACTCTCCGACGTTCCGCTTCCAAGTTCTTTTGGCAAATCGTCCTGGAAAGCGTGAGCAACCCACTGTTCCCCTCCGTTAGACACACACCATGTTCCCAGAGAAATCACCATGAAAGTTCCGACCGCCCAATTAGAGGCTACGAATGGGCCTGTAAGACTGGTTGTGAGGATGCACGACTCGGATGGGTTAACACGTACTGGCACTCATTGCACGAATGAAACCTATACCCGCCCCGCTCGCAATTCCGCTCAGCAGACTGTTCCGTGCGCATGGCATCTCCGGAAGCCGTTGAAAGTCATCGACCACGGATATTCGCTAGCTTTGCAGGTCGTTTCAGTTACTGGTTCTCTGCGCCTGTCAAGTGGGACTCAAACCTTGCACGCGATCCATAGGTCTTGCCAGTAGTTGCCAGTGGTTTCTGTCTTGTAGATCGGTCGTCGTGAACTTCCAGAAGGCTCTCCGGTTTCTGGAGTCGACGTAGCATTGGGAGACGACATTGGTGTACGAGTATACGAGTAAACCTAATGTCGTTGAAAGTCGGGTCACCTAGTTAACGCTCACGTGCCATTCGAATTTGAACGTCCTACATTTCTGCTCTTCTTCCACTGAACGATGCTCTGGGCTCGGGGGAAAATGGTCATGTTGAGACGACTGAAGCCCATTCTGATTCAGGGTTCGTGGTTTCACTCACCCTATGACTATCATGTTACAATCGACCTATTCTCCCGAGCCGCGTCGTTGGCATCGCTTCAAGACCCATGGACGCGCCGTCTCGTCTTGCGATTTGGAAACTGGAGAGCCTTCAACACGAGCGTACTAGAAGACAGGGATTACCGAGCGCCGCTAGTAACGACGTTTGTGGGCTGCGTTCAAGCTTCGAGCTCCCTGCGACCCAACTACCCGCAAAACGAGAGAATTATGTGGTTAATGGCCCTAATGACTCCCGGAAGATAAGTACCACGTGCGCGTAGCATTCCGCTGAATAGAATCACTCGCGGGACGCCTATAGGATTCGTTCGAGCAACGAAGGCCAGTCCGTGGAAAGTGCATGTTCTCATTAGTGACCTCATTTCCGCAGCCTCTAACCAAGCAGTCTGAACTTTTTTTCTAGAAACATCATACAGGCCAAGGGAATGGTGGCAAGTGGCCCACTACGATTTTTCAAAAGAACCTGGAAGGTGAACGTCGAAGAATGGCATTGGTGGAAGGAATATCCAAGCAGAAAGAATAAATTTTTTCTCAGAGGTGCAGGGCACTTCACTGCTTATTGTCGGGCAGGGCCGGATAGACGGGGAGCCATAGCAAGACTTTCCTCTTGACGTTTTCATACTCATGTACGCAACGCTGGCATTGTTCCATTTTCAGCCATGTTGCTTGACAACTTTACAGGCGGTTGGAAATCTGATTGGGGTACTCCCGTGATTCATCAGCCCTTGGTTCCTCGGAATATTGCTGCTGTGCGTTGGCAGATTCAGGAACCAAGGGACAAGAGGCGTTAGGGTTATTCATGATCCATATAAGTGACATATAATTCGCCCCTGCAGATACTTTGTCTTGTCCACGGGAACAGTAGGGAAAGAAAATCTTTTAGGGCTTTGTGCCAGTTCTGGTACCTTGAAGCGAGGGAAAGGTGAGAGCATGGCATTGCTTTCGGCTGTATATTGTCACAGACGTTTAGGGCACTTGCTATGGTGCTGGCTAAAAATAGCAAATTTTGAACATGGTGTGGTAATGGATGCGCTCTCCGATTTTTGCGTGTCATCTCTTCCTCATGTTTCGCCTAAACGTTGGATGCTAAGGGCATCATTTATTTTCCCAAATAATTGATATGTTTCACCATCACGCAGAAGGTATAACTGCGAAGGCAAATTTATCTTAGCTGTCTTTAGATTCTCTTTTTATTTACACCATGCCTTACAGCTTACGATCTGCTGTAGATTTTTGTGACGGCTCACATTGTAGTATATGTCATCTCCACCTCCAGTGCAAGATAATCTGATAACCCCGACAGTTGTCACTGTGCTTCTATATGATTATGGTGAATAGTTTTTTGTGCATTCATCTTCATCTTCTTGCCTTCAATTTGACTGTTGCAACCCTGCCTTTTGAAGAGAGGTTCGTCATTGTACACACTGCACTTTGTTTGCCATCTGACGGCCTATGCAGATACAATGGCATCAAATACCGATCAATCAGTATTTTCATGATAGTCTCACTGCGAACCTTATACTTGTGTCTCAACATTCATCTTTGTGGGTTAAAAGGCTTGATGAAGTTTTCTGTACAGGGTCTCTGACTGACTGGATTCCAGTAGATCTGTCATGTTGGTCTGTGTTACTAGTCCATGTATGTTTTGTTGATAGATGTGCCAGACAACATTCCTAACAATAAGTTCCTCAAGTATTTTCACCTTGGTATATACTTGTCAAGACTGGAACCACTTGAATTCACAAGCAACATTCAAAGTTGGTGGTGGGTGGTCTGTTGCTGACCAGAAATTAGTATCTCTCCTGATAATTGAATAAGGTTTAAGCACATCCGCTCGCCATCCTACGCGGTGTCGGAACTAGGTATGGATATGTCAAATGTTGTGCATTGTATATTTTGTCCAGCTGGTCCCTCTTGGAGCCACCAATCGTGAGTTGTCGTACACTCATAATCAATGTCCTTTTATCATCATTGATTACAGCTCGTGATTCTCCGTGTTTAGCGATGTGGAATCAATCCAAGACGATCTTCCGCATCCTCTTATTCCCCTTCTTGTTGCAAACCATCATCGGGGTTGTTTTTAGGGCGCACTATGATAACCCAAGCACACAGTTGTCAGGTATGTATATATTGCGAACATGAGGTTTGTTCGAAGATCCGGTTCTCGAAAACTTTCTTCAGTGACAATCAAACAAGTCCTTCACATCGCATCCTGCAATAAAAAGGATCCACCCTGGACTGGTATTCTCTGGGTGTCCAAAATTTTTTTAGAAGATTGGACAACTTATCATACACATCTCACGGCTCACGCAAACATGAACCAACGCCGGAATCGAGAAATCTGCCAGGCGTCTTTAGCGCGGTTACTGGGTTTGTACATATGCCTGCGTCTGACCACGCTTCTCATTGTGAACTTTAGTTACCTGGCTGTATGCCCCGTCGTACCCCGACCATGCGGGAGCTGTACAATCGGGGTATCGAAGACCGTTGGCAAGGGATTGACGTTGAATTTGCCATGTACTCGCAACCAGATGCTGTCGTAGCGAGGCCGCTCTTGTAATCATATTGACGGATGCTGAAACAAGACGTGGCATGGAATATTTGGAGGCGAAGCGACGACCCTCCGCGGAGAGAGTGCAAGCCGGGTTCAAGTTACAGCAAAGTATTGAACCAAACATAGTGTGGCATACTGCAGACTCAAGTCAAATAGATCCCGCACAGCTTCTTGGGTTTTGAATCCTCACGACGATGCTGGGAGCCGGTAAAAGGACTGTGGACGAGGTCCCAGACCACTCTATACAAGATCTCCGGTTAAGGTTTGCCTACTGCATTGAAGCGTGACATGCATACCGCCTCGTATATTTTCTCGATCCACATCATGTTTGCAATGGAATCTTCGGGGGTCACCCACGAGTTTGGTGCCCTGCCTTGGACACGGTCAACGAATGCCTCCAATTGATACCTGTAGGTTGATCACCAGTCCTCTCCTTTGAAGCCAGATGTCGGAGAAAATTTGTATGCTTTCTCGGTTCGCGCCTTTCTCCCAGCGGGAGAGACAGTGATGGTATGGTATATCATCGGTCCGACGTAATTAAATAATTCGACTGAGCCTTGTTCACAGACCGCCCGCACAATGATATCGGGAAATTGGGGGAAAAAACCGAGAAGGTTGGGCAATCCGAAATCGCATTTCACCGTGGCTTTGATGGGCTCGCCTCCAGGGCTTGAAGGGGGGGAAACAGTAACACGGCTGATGTTGCGGTGTCTACACGGGCGAATTTGACGGCAGACGCAGTGACGACGGCGGTGGGATCATTGTCCGCCAAATAACGGACACAGCTGAGCGGGTAGCCTGTCACCATTCATGTCAGGTTTCGTATACCCTGCCATCGAGAAAGTAATCGATACTTGCATCCACAATCCATCAATGCGCCACCCCCAATATCGTATTTCACGCGGATGTCATCGTCGGAGAAGAATTTAGAGAAACACAGAGTAGCATTGATTTCCTTTACTGCACCCAACTCTCCGTTGCAGATTATTTCTTTGACGCGTTGTATCGTGGGGTGGAATCTGGGTAGTTATCAGGTTCGGCGGATAACGCAAGTTGCATAACTAGCCTGTAATGGAACGCCTCCAAGAGTACAAGGCCTTTGTGGTCTGCAAACTCGAACATGTGCTGGGTTTCCTTCGCAACGTCTCCGCTCGGTTTTTCAAGTAAAACATGTTTTCCGGCAGCGAGTGCCTTCATTGTCCACTCGAAATGCAATCCATTAGGAAGCTTGAGGGCACGGGAAGTAAGTATTGGACTGCATGCACATAACACTGGTGATTTCCTACCGGATTGTAAATGACGTCGATTTCACGGTCATCCAGCAGGTCTTTGTTTTGTTGTTATTAACAGAGAGAAACTAATGTACCCAGATCATAGTCAACGTACCTTGATAGGAATTTTGCCCTCCGTACCATTTCTTGATTCCGTGTTTCTTTGCAAATTTCTCGGCTTTGCCGATGTCTCGGGAGGCGATCGCGTACACGTCTACTTCAGCATGGCTCTTGGCAGGTACTATAAGGGCGAAAGGTGCAATCCGGGCGGCCCCCAATATCCCGAATTTTAGCGATGTAGCACTACCGCTCCGTGAGGGTGTTAGCGGGTTCAGGAGTGTCTTGTCAATGGACGATTGTCAGCCCTGTCATGAAGACTCTAGGCACAACTCACGGCATTGATCCGCTTGAAAAACCCAGTGACAGATGCCATCGTGGAAGGTCACCC
>JBBPTV010000605.1:0-18097 GCA_038094275.1 Tubosaeta brunneosetosa | reverse complement strand
TTCAGTCCGGACGCTTTATCTGCTCTCGCTTCCGTTTATTCGTACGATCTTGGTTCTCATTCTCTGGTTTACAAACCAGTTGCTAAAAAAGTTCGATCTGTTATTGCTCCTATCGACGAAGAGTTCCGGATTACCCGGTCTCTTCCGGACGATCCACTTTCCGGACTAAAACCTTTACCTTCTCGTCCTCCTGATTTTGTTCCTGGACTTCGTTTTACACAAGAACGCGCTGACAAACTAGATCTCGACCCTGCAAACTGGCTCTGGCCTGATGAAGTCAAGCTCCTTTGTTGGTTAGTCCATGATCGCGAAATGGCGTTCACTTGGGTTCCCACTGAGCGTGGTCGTCTCGACGAACGTTACTTCCCTCCAGTCAAAATTCCTACCGTTCCACATACTCCTTGGGTCCTCCGTAACATACCCGTCCCTCCTCGCATGTGGAACGAAGCCATTCAAATCATCAAGGACCGGATTGCCTCCAGAGTATACGAGCCATCCACTGCTGCCTATCGCTCTCGCTGGTTCTGCGTACTTAAGCAGGACGGCAAAACTCTTTGCCTCGTCCACGACCTCCAACCCCTTAACGCCGTCACAATCTGAGATTCATCCACCCCTCCCTTTGTCGAACACTTCACTGAGTCTTTCACCGGATACGCTGTATACGGAATGATGGACTTGTTCGCCGGATATGACCAACGCCCTCTTCATCCAGAGTCTCGTGACCTCACCACCTTCAACAGTCCTATGGGTCTGCATCGTCTCACCACCGTGCCTATGGGGTATACGAACACTGTCCAAATTTATCAAGCGGACATGTCGTTTGTTCTTCAGGACGAGATTCCTTGTTATACTTATCCTTTCATTGACGATCTACCTGTGAAGTCCGTTACTAACCATTATCAGAATCCGGATGGGTCCTACCAGACTATTCCAGACAATCTGGGTATTCATCACTTCATCTGGGAGCATCTCCTGGTCGTACATCGTATCCTTCAGCGTTTACAAAACGTTGGTGCGACTGTCTCTGCCAAAAAGTTTGTTCTTGCTGCACTGGATGTGACTATCGTTGGACACAAGTGTACCTTCGAGGGTCATATCCCACATGAGAACAAGGTTCAAAAGATCCACGACTGGCCCAAGTGCCAGAACCTTACTCAAGTACGTGGATTCCTAGGTGTGTGTGGCGTTCTTCGTATTTTCATTCAAAATTTCGCAACAATTGCTCGTCCATTGGTCAATCTGACACGGAAGGGCACTCCTTTCAAGTGGGGCGAGGAGCAGCAGCTCGCGTTTTCGCGTCTGAAGGACGCTATCTGTCATTCTCCGGCTTTGCGTCGCCTGGATTATGAATCTGGACATGAGGTTATCCTCGCAGTCGGGTATATCTTATCACAGGAAGGAGATGATGGGAAACGCTATCCCAACCATTTTGGTTCCATCAGCCTTAACGAGATCGAGAGTCGCTATTCTCAGGCGAAGCTCGAGTTATACGGACTCTTCTGGGCACTCCGATCAGTCCAGATTTTCGTATTTGGGATTGCTAACTTCACAGTCGAAATGGATGCCAAATACGTCAAGGGTATGATCAACAATCCGGATCTGCAGCCAAACGCAACGATTAATCGTTGGATCGCGGGTATCCTTTTGTTCACTTTTCGTCTCATTCATGTCCCTGCCACCCGTCACACCGGTGCAGACGGACTCTCGCGTCGTCCTCCTTCTGATGACGATCCGGTCAATGATGACGATTTCGAGGACTGGTTGGACGACGCGTATTCTTTCTCCACACACCTGCTCAATGATCGTGTCTGTTCCCTTTCGAACGCTGCTCACCTCTCCAGACATCCGCACTCCCCTCCCATTCTATCCGTCTTCTTCAACGCTGATCCGGACTCGGATTCTAATCCGGTCATTCCTCGCTCTCCAAAAGCACTCGCCAAAGAGGATCGTCTCATCCGCATTCGCCAGTTCCTCGACACTCGCATCCGCCCACCTGATCTCAACGACGCCGACTTCACTTCCTTTGTTAACTCTGCCACTCGCTTCTTCGTCCTCCACGGGTCTCTGTACCGTCGCGAACCGCATGGCCGTCATCAGCTCGTCCCACCTGTTGAACGTCGTCATGGACTCATTAAGGAGGTGCATGATGACCTCGGACACAAAGGTGTCTTCTCAGTCCAGTCACGTCTGCTCATCCGGTTCTGGTGGCCCATGTTGGTGGACGACGTCAAGTGGTACATCCGGACCTGTCACGAGTGTCAAATTCGCCAAACCCAAAAACTCCACATCCCTCCGACTGTTCCGGTCATTGGCGGACTGTTCCACAAGGTCCACATCGACACCATGGTGATGCCTCGCTCCGGAGGCTATCGCTTCATCGTCCAGGCTCGTTGTGCTCTCACAGCGTATCTAGAATGGCGGATGCTGCGTTCTGAGAACGCATCTGCCATTGCATCCTTCATCTTTGAGGATATCCTCTGTCGTTGGGGTGCAGTTGCCCAAATTGTCACTGACAACGGTTCTCCCTTCGTGCAGGCGTTAGATATCCTATCCGCTCGGTATGGTATCCGACATATCCGGATCTCCCCTTACAATTCGCAAGCTAACGGTGTGGTCGAGCGACGTCACTTCGATGTCCGGGAGTCCATCGTCAAAAGTACCCTGGGGGGAGAGGTTCGCTGGCCTCTCACAGCTCACTCTGTTTTCTGGGCAGAGCGTATCATGATCCTAAAATCGACCGGACTGTCACCATATTTCATGGTGCATGGTGTCGAGCCTCTGTTCCCATTCGACCTCGCAGAGGCAACCTTCCTTCTTCCTGCTCCGGACGCTGAAGGATTTTCTAGATCTGACCTCATAGCTTGGCGTGCCTCCCAACTCCAAAAGCGTCAGGACGACATTGACTCTATGCGCGAACGTGTTCGACAATCTCGGTTCGCGTCTATCAAACACTTCGAGGCGCACTTCAAAAATCGTATCCGGGAACAAGCATTTGATCTGGGCGACCTCGTCTTAGTCCGGAACACTCGGATCGAAAAGGAGTTGAACCGAAAGACGAAGCCACGCTATCTCGGTCCGATGGTGGTCCTTCGCAGGACTACTGGAGGATCGTATCTGCTAGCTGAGTTGGACGGCGCAATCTCTAAGTTGCGTTACGCAGCGTTTCGTCTCCTTCCGTACCATCCGAGGGCACAGCTGTCGATTCCGGTTACGGATTTGACTGGGTTGAACGATCTGGAACTCGATGAGTTCGAAGCTGAGGAAGATGGGGAGTACGAAGTCGAGGAAAACGATGGAGCAGTCTCGTATGACTAGCTCGCAAAAACAAAAAGCCAATTTACGTTTAGTATTCCATCCCGGTTTTCGTCCGGAGTCCTCTGTTCCATCCCGGGTTTAGTCCGGTGTCTCATCGATCATAACATCCGAACAGTCATAAAAACACTAAAACACAAAAACATCGAACGCTTCTACGAATAGGACAGTCGTCTCTTTATCTCTCATCTGATTCGAACATGGACTCATTACTTAGATTTTGATTTCGAACGCGTTGTTGAACAAATGCACATTTGATCCGGACTGACTTTCTTGCTATCCGTTTGAATCCGGTTTTGGACTCTTGGTATCCGAGTAGGCGTAGACGTCTAGAAGTCGAACGAAGAAGAAAAGTCGAGTGGTATCTCGCAATCCTGGTGTTGTTCTCATATCCTTTCACTTCACTTCTTTTCTTTTGTTTAATCCTTTCTTCTTCGTACGTAGGGATCACACGGACTCGGACACGGACACTCGGACGCGACGGACTCGATTACTGCGAATACAAGAACTATCTACGACGGACTACTTACGCGCGCGCATGGCCTTCCGGATCTCGTCGATCTCCTCCATCTGCCCTCCCAATTCCATCGACAACTTCCCCAACTCTGCCATCTTCTTCTTCAACGCGGCTTGCGACGCGAGCACCTTGCTTTTGAGGGCGTTGAGCGCCGCTTCGACCCGGTCTTCGGTCGAAGGTTGTCCACGTTGGACCGGTTTCGTCGGCACCACCTCCACCACCTCGTCGTCCTCCTTCCGCTCGTCCTCCGGTCCGTCCGATTCTTCTGTGTCGAAGATCATCTTCGGCGGGTTTGGGAACGGTTTCCCTCGTCGTCGTCCGGACGGTGCTGCTGCTGTCAATCCGCGTTAGTTCGAATCGAAGTACCCTGCGTGTACTTACCTGGCGCTTTGCCCTTATCCACGACAACGACCTCTTCCGTCTTCTTGCCGGCCTTCCCTCGTCCCTTCGACCGATCGCACTTCATCTTCTGCTTCGCGCACGGATCGCAGACCCGGCCTGGCAGTCCGGAACACGTCGCCTGCCTCTTCACGCACTGACCACACGGGGCCAGGCTCGTACTTGCAACGGGCGCGGTCGTCGTCTTCTTCGCCGGAGGGGGCACCTCTTCGTCTTCGTCGTCGTCTACGACCGGACGTGCACGCTATCACCACAATTAGAACCGAGCCATATTCGATAACTTTTGTGACGTACCTTGTTTCTTGTAGACCGAACTGGTCTACCCGTTCCGCTCGCCTCTGGTGGACCCATTGCTGGGGGAGTCGGCTCCTCATGCTCGCTCTCACTCTCCTCGTCCAAATCGACTGGACCCTTGCTCGACGGCCTGTAATGCTTCATGTTGCTGGCGACCATCGCGGGCAACCTCGTCTCCTTCATCGCCTCTTCCCGTTCACGTCGTTTCCGGTCCTTCAGCGCGGTGGCCCACTTGTTGTACAGGGCATTGCAAGTCCGCATCGCCGTGGCAGTCTGTGGGTCGATTCACCTTTCGAGTCTGTGCTTGCCCACCACTTCAAGGCAGCGATGGACTTGTTCCTAAACGAGAAGTCAGTAAAAGGTTGTCCGAGACAGTTAATCATGTACCAGCATGGAGTCCCACTGTCCTATCCATGCATCCTGATCCTCCTCCAAGTCCTCCTTGTCATCTGGTATGCAGTCCGCAAGGTCCCGGACCTTCTCGCACACAGCTTGAAGGTTGGCGGCGGCGATGGTTATGGGTGTCGGGTTGTTGATGATGTTCGCATATTGAAGAAGATTGTCGATGGTGGAAGGGTTTGTCGACATGGTGGAGAGATGAGAAAAGAAGTGGGGAAAAGTTGAAGTGGATGTGGAACGACGGACGCGTCTTAAGTGTCAAACGCGTCCATTGTTCGCGTTTTCAAGGTCCGCACCTAACCGAGTCACGTGACTGACTGTGGACAGTCAGCGTTCAAGTACCCTGCGGATGTAGGAGCCTTCAGCTCTCTACGTTTGTAGGGCACGTTCTACAGGTATTCTAGGTATCGTCCATCCGTCGTTCAAGACCTCCATCGTGTCCCGTGTCCATCCGCGTCGATCCAAGTCCAGTCCGGTTCGGATTGTTGGTATCCGGTTAGTCCGCACAGTCCGCCCGAGGTGTATCCGGGTCGGATACTTTTCATTTGTCCCTTTTCGTTCGTTATTGGTTCTCGCCTTCTTAGATCTTGTTGTTCCAACCACACGTATCTCTTCTGCTTCGTTTTTGGTGGGTCGTCTTGGGATTTGCGGCTGTAGAAAGGTATTCTTCCTTAGATCTTCTTGCTTCGAAAGTCCTGGGAAATACCCGGACTATAAAGCCTTGTACCGTGCGATTGCAATAACATCTCTCTTACTCTCGGTTTTGTTTGTTGTCTGTTCTCCTCTCGTCGTCGTCGTCGTTCGAACTCTCTGTCTTCGTCTATCCGGTTTCCGTTGGACCGGATTCGTTGTTCTCTGCTCGTTTCAATCCGGTTTTCACATCGGATTACTTTCTCTTTGTGCTAGGTGTCGTCTAGCTACCCCTTCTCATCACAGTACCTACATACGAACCCCTTGGGACGAGCCTAGCTCGCACCACCCTTTTTCTACCGGTCCCCTCTGCCTACAACAGGGTCTCCCTGGACGTGACAGTGGTACCACCTACCCACTTTTCATCTTTACAACGTGAAAGGGTGATTTTGTTTGATTTCAAAGGGAAAAATAATTGAATGAACCATTAGACCAGTACAAAGAGAAACAAGGAGAGAAGCAGGATGACAAAAGAAAAGAGGACACAGGGATGAAGAGTGATAAGGAATGGGTGTAGTGTAGTAAGAGGAAAGAACATATAACAGTTTGACTGCTAAGGAGGACACTCATGAAGAGGTACAACACCACTCAGGGGATTCCACCATTATTTCAAAAAATAGGAATGTTTATAAGGAGAAAGAATCCTGGGAGCATGGCAGAGGTTTTCTTCAGGTTCCCATGTTGTTTCGGACTGAGAGTACCCTTTCCATGTGGTCAGATACTGATAGTTGCCAGGGCAGCCTTTGTGTAATAGGATAGCTTCCACTTCGAATTCTTCTTTGTCATCTATAACTTCTGGAGGCAGTTCAGAAAAGGAGGGACCATGTGCTTCTGTCTGTTTGAATGATGATAAGAGGGAAGCATGGAATGTGTCATGGATCTTTCAAGAGGGAGGCAATCTGAGGCAGTAAACAAGGGAAGTGACTTGAGAGATCTCAAAGAGTCCATGGCATTTGGAAGCAAGTTTTCTAGAAGG
Source organism: Tubosaeta brunneosetosa (assembly GCA_038094275.1). NCBI lineage: Eukaryota > Fungi > Basidiomycota > Agaricomycetes > Boletales > Boletaceae > Tubosaeta > Tubosaeta brunneosetosa. The sequence goes on along the minus strand of JBBPTV010000605.1, from coordinate 11,510 downwards.
GTAGGGGATGTTCAGATTGGTGGCCTCTAGCCATACTTTGTCTCTGACTTTCCAGGGGGAGAATGAATGGGTGAAGTGTCATGTCATTGCCAAGTAAGTGGAGTCATGTGCAGCAAGGGCTTCTTCTCATGCCTTGGAGAGGGCAATTAATCAGTCAGATAGAGTGGGATTGAATGTTTTACCCAGGGCTGGGAATGATTGAGGTTCATATCTAAGGAGGAGAGAGAATGGAGATGACTTGGTGGAGCTATGGGGGACAGAGTTGTGATGGAATTTGGCAGTAGTGAGGAATTCCAACCAGGAGTGAAGGTTGTTGGCACAAAAGATATGAAGATAGGTCTCAAGTTCTTGGTTTGTTCATTCAGTTTGGCCATTGGTCTAAGGGTGATATGTAGTAGAGAGTCGAATGTCATATTGAAGGAGGCAAGCAAGTTCTAGGGTGAATGCAGAGGCGAATTGTTGACCACGATCTGAGATGATGAAATCATAAAGACTGAAATGTTTGAAGACATTATCTAAGAACAGTTTAGCAACTCCTGCTATGTTAATGGTTTTGTTGCAAGGGATGAAAATTACCCCCTTTGTAAGGCCATGGTTGACCATGACCATAATAGAGTCGAAATCAGAGGACAAGGGGAGATCAGTGATAAAGATCAACAGAGATTTGTTGAAATGGCAAGGAAGACAAGGAAGGAATGGGATTCAGAGGAGCAATGGTGGGGTGAGTGTTGACATTGGATTGTTGACAAGTGGCATAACCAGCTACAAAGTTTTTGACAAAAGTACCAAGTCCAGGCCATCAAAAATCACATTCTAGAATTGCTTTCATGCGGAATTGACCAGCATGGCCAGTAGTGGGAGAGAAGTGGATACTATGGAGAAGTGTGAATCAGGACAAGGATGGAACATATAAGTGACCTTTATAAAAGAGATGGCCATTATCAAATGACCAGTCTTGCAATGAAGAATAAGGGAACAAAGGTGTTGCTTCTTCCATGGCTTTGAGTGCATGAAGGACCAGTAGATCAGATGAGGACAAGGAACAGATGTAGTTGAGAAGTTTGGCATCAAGGGCATTAATGATGACTGGGTCAGGGAGGATGGCTGTGTCAGTGTTGTTGAGGGAGGTGTCAACAGCTGGGCCCATCTGGGTTCCAGGAGTAACTTTCCAGACAAGGTCAAAATTGAGGAGGAATAGGGACCAATGGGCTTGATGACAAGAGGGTTTGCAAGGATCTTTGATGAAGGAAAGGTTCTTGTGATCAGTAATGATTGTGACAGGGTGTGAGGTGCCAAGAAGGTATTGTCACCATTCTTTGAGTATGAGGATGACAGCCAGGAGTTCACAGTCATAGATATCATAGTTTTGTTCAGCAGGGAAGAAAGTTTTTGAGAAGTAGGCACAAGGATGGAGATCACTGTTGACATTGGCTTGGAGGAGGACTGCTCCAAAGGCAATCAGGGAGGCATCAGTCATGATGGAGAATGGTCAAGATGTATTGGGAAGAGTGAGGACTGGAGCTGAGCAGAATTTGGCAATGAGTGAATGGAATGCAGTTTCTTGGAGGGAGGTCCAGGACCAGGGTTCATTATTCTGAGTGAGTAGAACAAGGGGGGCAATAATGTTGGAGAAGTTGAAAATGAACTTCTGATAAAAGTTAGCGAAGCCAAGGAAACTGCAAATTCCTCTGATGAATGTGGGGGGTTTCCAGTCCTTGATGGCGGAAAGTTTGACTGGGTCCATCTCAAGACATCCTTGACTGATGATCATACTGAGGTATTCCATTTGTGGGGTGTGGAATGAACACTTGGAAATCTTGAGGGAAAAGCCATGTTCTCTGAGACATTGCAAGACTCTGTGGGTACAATTGTGGTGAAGTGTGATGTCATCCTTTGTGTGAATGCCTAAGTTGTCCATATAGATTTTCAGCCAATGTTCCGCTAACATATCAGCAAAGATATGGTCCATGAAGGCTTGGATTGTGGGTGGGGCATTGTTGAAACCAAAGAACATCACTGTGGGTTCAAAAAGTCATAACAGGGTAATGAAAGCCACTTTCCATTGGTCCTCCTTATGAATTCAAATGTTATTGTATCCCCAGCATATGTTGAATTTGGTGAACAGAGTTGACTCCTTCATATCATCAATGAGATCAGAGATGAGAGAAAAGGAATACACATTTTGGATGGTAATTGAATTGAGATAGCAATAGTTCTGACAGAAGCAAAGAGAACTGTCTTTTTAGGGCATGAAGAAGAAAGGGGAGGCTTACAGGGACTTGGATGGAACAATGTGATGGGTTTTTAGATGTTTTTTGACAAAGAGGTGACAGGCCTCCTTCTCAGCAGGGTTTAATGAGTAGACTTTGGCAATTTTCAGGACGAAGGTGGGTTTGAGTTCTATGGCATGATCGTAGGATTGATGAGGAGGAAGAGTGTTGAAAGTTTTCTCAGAGAACATGTCTTTATAGTCTTAGCACCAGGTTGGGATTTCATGTTCTAGTTTGACCACTTGTTAGGCCAACTGGATTGAAAGGGTTACCTTGTTGATCTCATTCTGGGGTGGACACTCATGAAGAGGGACCACAGTGTCCCGGAATGGAGTTTCTTTGTTGATACTTACCATACCATGAGTCCAATCAATGGTAGGGTTCCACTGTTTAAGCCAGGGCATTCCAAGGATAGTTTGTCACTTGCCGAGGGTGACAACCATGATATCAAGGTGGTCATTAAAGGAGGAGAATTGAGCATTAGCTTGGATTTTGTACTTGATAGCTCCCTTCTTGTTTGGTGAGCCATCTATGTTATAAGCCATGAGGGGTTTTGAGAGAAGTTTGATTCCCATACAAAGGGCAGGGAGAAGGCTAGGGTCAAAGAAGTTGCCAGTTGCTCCACAGTCAACAAGAGCAACAGTTTTGATGATTTTTGGTCTAACTTGTAGACGAACAGGCAAATGAAGAGTTCTTTCATTTGGTAGACCTACAAGTACATTAGGGAGAGAAGACGTTGATACATCCTCCCCATTCAAAAATCCTGGACAGCAAGACTGGCAACTTTTTCCTCTGAGGGCTCTTCCTTTTTCTTATAGCACATTTTCAGGATTTGAAGGATTTTGCTTTCATCCTTCCCAGAGGTGTGAAGTCAATTTACATAGGTATCAAGATTGGAGGTAGGCTTAGGAGCCTTGGGGGTAGGGCTAGAAGTGACAGGAGTTTCGGCAGATTGAATGTTCTGGGGGTAAGAAGATGAAGGTTTAGTGCCTTTGCACTCAGTGGTGCTGTGGCCTTTCTTGCAATAGCAGAAGTAGAGACCTTCCTTGATACATTTAGCATGCTCAACAGGAGTAAGTTTCTTGATTTGGACAGCATCAACGTCCATGGCATTGGATCCCTGGGAACAAGGGAGAAGGCACAACTACCTTTCTTCAAGGTGTTGATATGTCTGATCTGGGTATGGAACGTCTTGGCTCTGATGATCCATTCTTGGGAGGTGGCTGGGATGGCAGTCATGGACAAGATCATGATGGTGATGTGACAATCAAGTCCTTGGGCAAGGTGGTCAATGAGGGTGGACTCATTGGTAATCTGTGCTTGAGCACCAAGATTCAAAAAGTCAGTGATATACTGTTGAAAACCATTGTCTTTAGCAGTTTTGAAGTTCTTCTGCTCCAGGTCTGAGAGTTCCTGACAAGCAGTGGTGCAAAGGTTGAAGGGATAGAATGTGGTGGTGAAATTGTTCTCAAAGATGTTGAAGGTCTTTTGATTGGTAGGGATTGCAACATTGGCCAAGATGTTGTGCCACTTTTCAGAGAAGGGGATGCCTCTTTCCTTGCTCATCTTGTTTAAAGTGGTCATGATACAAGTGTCATTGGTGTTGTACAGATGGTTGTTGATGGTGAAGTAAGCTTTCATTGCTTTCATCCATCAGGTGGTGTCAGCAGGTTCTCCTAAGAAGTCTGCAGGGAGGGCAGCTTTGAATTCTGCATGAGATGTGGCAAGGCCCAGTGCAGGGGTGACGGCAGCTCCTGGTTGAGGAGGGGGAGGGGGAGCAGGTGTGGGAGCAGCTCCAGCTTGTCCAGACATGGTTGCTAGGGTAGGTTGGGATGAAATGGGTGGGGTTGAAGACTGTGTGTGGACTGTCACTACTGGTGGTATAGGGACATGAGGGGGTGTATGACTAGGGGATACTTGGATTGGTGAACCAGGAGGAGTTACAGCTTAGGGTTCTTGTTCTAGTTCATCATCTAGAGCAGAGAAGGTTCCTTGACAATGAAGGGATGACATTGCAAGGGTTCTGGGACGATGGGTGAATAGAGGGTTTGCAGTGGATGAAAATCTGGAGATTCTTCCTGACCTAGAATTGCTAGGTCTTTGGGTGTTTGATGATGACGACTGGTTGTTGTCAAAGGATTGCCCTTGGGCACAATGAGTAGCATGATAAAAGTGCACAATGATGGGATAGGCCCTACTCCATAGTAGGAGGGGCTAAGGGTCACTCTGAATCTTTTGTTACACTGAGCATACCATGAGAGGTGTTTGACTCAACACTGGAGAGGTGGACACTCACAAAGAGGTACCAGAGTGTCTCTTCAAGCTAGTTAAGCACAAACCAAAGAGAGAGTACAAGAGACAATGATGAGGGAGGACACTGAGCTCATGAATCACTCAAGGACAAAGAATAGGTATGCAAGACCACATAGATTCAGAGTGGAATAAAAGTACAAGGTGAGTGGTATATAAGCATTCCTAATGTGAGAGAATGGAATGCTATGGAACATGATGAAATAAGGGGATATATTGCTGTCGTGAAAGAGACAGCTGTGGAGCTAATCATCCAATTAAAGAAAGTTTACATAACTAGAACAAAGCAAATATGTGAGATAAGAGAATAAGGTGAGAGAAGGAGAAGAAAAATTGTATCACATATGGTCTGGGTGTACTCTAGGGTATTGGCTTAAAACATTGTTTGGTAGGAGAAGTCCTGTTCTGATGGTTCATTGATAGGTTATATTTTGCTTAAGTAAAGGGTTCAGGACGGGGGTCTTTATGGCCTCAGGTATGTTGGGTGGGTAGGTAGGTAGGGGGCCAGATAGTATCTGCTGTTTTTTTTTGGCCTTGCCCACCTTCCTAAGGCATGGGAAAACTGACCATGGTGGTGGTAGTAGTTTAAGGAGCCCCTCAACCACATTTTCCTACAAGATGCCTTAGTTCAGATCCACTATGTTCCCAGACTTATCAGATGTACACAATTCACTGGAGATGTCCAGATCTAGGTAGATAATCTACTTAAATGGCCTTGCAAACTAAAAAAAAAATCATGAACACACTTTTATGTGTACTTCCATTCTTATGCATCCTCAAAGTCACTCTATATGAGTCAGAATATAATCAGCACACAGGTTATATCTGTTTGCCACTTATTATTTGGTGGAAGGTCCCTCCACCAAACCTCATCTTCCAACTTGTCAGAAAATGTTGTGGATGTTGCCACATACTTGAAACCAGAAATGGCTGGATAATTGTCTTGGATTTCTTCAAAGCATAAAGTGATTGCCTGCATCCCAGTCTGGCAGTGGTACCTTAGCATCTCACTCAGACTACTAAGAAGCCTGAGGTTATGAGAACAGTTGAGTGACTTTAGGAAAGCTTCTGTCAAGCTGATATCATAGGTAGTTATTTAAAATAGAGCCATACAAGCACTCACCACCTCACATGTCAGATGATCCCACATCCAGTACTGCCACACCTTCTTTTGGTTGTTCTATTTTGGGAATTATTTCCAACACCTCTGTGACATAAACAGTGGCAACCAGAATTCTTGGGTTGAGAGTGTAAGGGGCATCCATACCAGTAGTGATAGGTCAAGCATGTTTGAAATTCAAATTGAGCTAAACATACATGTCCACTAGCACATTATAATAATAATGTCCACTCACATGTTTTTACTCTCAGAAAAGAGGAAATTGAAATGTGTAAAATGCACAAATTTCCAACTACTGTATACAAGCAGAGGCCCACTAGGTTTCCTGGAATTCTGAGGGAGTTGAGACTAAGCATCTTTACACAAGTTGAGTCCATGCATTGGATATGCCTTTGCTGGTCAACTCCACTTAGCCAAGATTAACATATCTGTAGCAACCTGTTCATCCTTTGAATCTTGTTCATTGTGTCACAAGTCTATTTACAATCTCATGTCATTACTGCTTTAACAGCAGCAGTTGTCCAGGACTTGAAATGGTGGTGATAAGATGACTAGTGTAAACAGATATTATGTATATGTAGAGAGAGGTCAAATTTTGAGTTTTCTTTTTTCTTTTTCATTACATGAGGTTATGTAGAATGAGGAACATGTTATTTCAATTATCTCCTGGATGGAAAAATGATTTTAAGCTTGCAGTTTCTCAAACTTTCACTTAAGCCATGTCAACTATTAAGTGATCTTGAATTCAGAGTTATAACTATGACTGATAAGGCTCTTTTCTTCCACTTCTTTATTTTAATGCTCTGATATATAAAGTCCCTTTGAAACCAACCAATGCTCACCTTCAATATATATTCACTGTATAGTCAACAATACACTCTTTGTTTGCTGTGTACCACCTTGAGCACACTTTGAGTTAGGCCAATGATTGTGTCTCAAAGAATAGTGAGGAAGGACCCTGGGTGCAGATGAGTGGGTGTGGTGTATCCACAGAGCTGCACTAGGGTTTCTAGTTCATCTGGATATTGCACATGGTACAGAAGAAATAGGCATGTGACTCATTGGCACACTTTAAGTTACATTATGTTATTAGCTTGTAACAAGTCAACAAGAAGTCATAAATCACCTCTTCAACTTCCTTTCCACCACTCTGTCAAACCATAAGTTGCACTATATCTGAACTTATATTAATAGCACAATAGCAAGGCAAATACGACACCATCAAGGTCTGTGGTGTAGGTTGCACAGGTGCCACCCTGTATTTGCTCAATAGTGGCAGACAACCAATGACTCTAGCAATCAGTGGCTTTTCTTATGACCTCAAGGACAGAGAAATTTAAATTTATGGACCAAATTCATGGAGGACTGTAACCATGCAGATACTGAATGATCAGGAGCTCCACCCATCTGGCATCCTGGTCATAGTGAGTTTTACCTGAATAGGAATCCTATACTGGTCTCTTTCCAAAGAACATCATAACAATTTTGATATGATCAAAGCAATTCTTGATATCTATGAAGAAAAGTGCAATAGAAATATGGTGGAGATCTCTCAAACTACAAGCAAATATAGCTTCATGTTTAGTTCTTGGAAGTACACAACTGACCATTGCCTGCAGAAAGAAGAAGGCCACGTTCTGGTTCTGGACCCCAAAGTTAGTTGTGCTTAGGGTCATGGTATGCTAACTAATAAGCATAATAAAATGGTTGTATTTTGCAAAACCAAGTAAGAAGTCATCTGTGGGTTTCTCATTGTAAGCAGTCTGGTTACTCATTTTATCCAGTCAAGGTTTTTCAACTCCACTGTTGGGTTTCCAGACAGAATCCATCAAGATTAAATACAATGGAGGTTTTGAAACCCATGCACCCTTCATGGGTAATGGGACAATAGAGAAAAGGAAATTTTACATAAAATAATATCCTTTTAATTATTTCAGGTGGTAAGATTATGAAAGATCCATCATATGAGCTCTCACCAATTGCCCCTCCCTTGAAAACTTTTCTTCTGATTCAAAGTGCAGTTTCAGTTCTAATCCATTCCAAATCATGAAATGGTAGAGCTAGAATTGGATAAGGCTTTGCATTCCCTCCAAAATGAAAGTCCTGACACCAAAAAGAAATAGAGAGATCTCATAGACAAAACCAACAAACACATTTCAAACTTAATTTCCATTGTCATTTGAGATTGGACTCTCCAGTTGCAGCTGTGGTCTAACAAGACATCTATTGACATGCACATTGGATTAGAGATATGCACATAATGGGCAGATGGTCAGAAACTTGCTGAAAACAGGCATAAATCCAAGCTAAGCAAATACCACAATATCATTACCACAGACACATTTATCAACCTCATTGAAGACCCCAAGGTTTGTGGGAACTTTCTCAATGGAAAGGACCTCCATTTGAGTGTTCCCCCATAGGCAAAACTGATACTCAATTCTATGGCAGTATGAAAAAAAACTAAGCACATTTGCTTCCTTCAGGAGAACTCTATGAAGAACAACCTGAACTCAGAAGTGGAATTTCAAGATTGCTACCCTGAAGTCATCTGTTTGAAAACATAAATGTCACAAGAATGGAAGCTTATCACCCATCCAGGTTACTTGATGCTCCCTCACCACAATTGTTGTGAATTGGCAATTTATGTCATAGGGAATGGTGGTTGCAAGATATAGGTTGTTATGCAATCAAAGTGCAGCACTTGCCCATCAATGCTCTCAAGGCTATGAAACACCATCAATAGAGCAAACACCTTTTCACCAGGAAAATTTACTGTTGCTGATATCATAACAGTATGCCTAGAGGAGGGAGATGTCATGTGAGTGAACCCTCCATATTTCTATATATGCAAAATGATGCTATGTCATATACAGGTTCCAGCCACCTGGTGTTCTTCATGTCTTGTACATCCAATCCCTTCAATATTTACCAGGGGGTACTTCAACTATAATACCATGCACCTCAACCATGCAGTAATCTCTCTCAATCATGTCAATCAGAAAGGCAATCTTATGAATGACCAATGCATTGGTTACCTATGAACTTTGTGCCACCTGCTTCTCATGCTCTGATATGAAGCAAAATAATGGAATTTGCTGAAAGATACATAATAGGAACAATCAGAAAGAGAAGCATCCTCAGTCTTGTGCTCATTATACTGTCTAAAAACACTCTGGAGGAAACCAATGAAAAATAGGTTGGCAAAGGAGGAGCAAGGAGATGTGCTTCCTGTCTTCTTAAATAGATGTGACTTACAAAGGAAGGTGTGGAAAAGTATGTATGTATGCAGTGAGCTTATTATTGGACAGGAAAGGGAGTGGTCACACTTCCAGCTGTGGGGAAAAATAGTACAGATCCTATATTCCTGCCAATGGGCAATGTGTTCTAGTGGAATGCATTAATGATATATGATGATAACTTATCTTTAATAGTAAATTTGTACTGTATACAAGATGTCCAGAAAGTGGAGGAATTTCACATTCTGTTTTCCTGATTTTAGAGTTAAGTGGGAATTCTGTCAACACATATTTTGGAAGGACACCAGAAAGATGCAGGATTTATTAGCCCAGTTAGAATGAACCTTGTATGTATCAAGTTCTATTTCCATTGTTCAAACAAGGTATCTAAATTCCAGCATGTCTGTAAGTACTTCTTGGACATTTCCAATAATCTACAAGGCATTGTGATCTCTATTCCTTGAAAAAGATATTTTCCCTGCAAGAAAGTTGAGGTATATGAGAGCATATTCCCATTTAACTTGTGCCCTTCAAACCACCTTTTGAAAAATACCATTTGTTTGAGAACAAAATACAAACAAGGCCAAACTTACCAAACACAGTTTGGCATAGTTTGCAGCACCTTTCCCTACTATCCAAAGCAAAAATTAAACTCATTGCTCAATCACTCCTCCTTGAATAACTGATATGAAACTAGCCATGTGTCATTCTTGTCTAAGTGCTGTGGCACCATGTAGTTCCAGCAATGGTAAGCAGTAATTCCACAGCTTCTGAGAGTATATGCCTTCCAGCCTATATCCTTCATTTCATGAATGATATCTCTAGAATGTGGGTGTATTCTTGTGAGAATACATTCTATGTCCTATTAAATTCAATAGAGACCTTCTGTATTTTATGTTTGAAGTCAAAATATGATGGAACATATGAATTCATAGCCAAACAGTGCCTCAATATCATCTTGGTTCACACCACACTTGATGAGTACAGTCCATAACTGTCTTCTGAGCATCCATCAGGTGGCTTGCAAGACTCAATTGGATACATTTCATGATAACCCCACTCAGACATGGTTTTCCACTGCTTCAAATTCCCAGTTAGAGTTCTTATCTTTGCCCTGATTTTCTGCAACTTTCTGGATTTTTGCATGGTCAAGAATATTGAACATTATTTCAGCAACCTATTTTTTATTTAGGGTGGAATATTCATTGGAAACAAATCAATCACCAACCTTCTTTTGAGTATAATCATTCACTAAGTGAATAACCAACTAGCCACAACACATGTAAATTTCTGAAATATACTTGAACACATCATAGTGCAGATTTTATAATGGAATATATTTTTCTGAAGTAAATTCTGAATTGGTTCCCTGACAACTTTAGCATTAGCAGGATACAGATACAAATAGCATACCAACAGGGAAAGAATGTCATTTTCTTTCAGAAACCACTAATCTATTTCTCATAGACACCATCTCATTTCTGGGATATACCATATGATACTGAATACATTTTTGATCATCAGAAAAATTGATGCACTCCAAGCAAACCAAATGTTCCATATCTGGGTTCCAGTTGTAGTTCCAACTCTAATGAATGTCATAGATCCAATCTATGTGATTCTTCCACAAGCTTTGGCTCAAGTAGAGAATAAATGCAAGTTCTGCAAACAATTCCCATTTCCTGCTTGCATTCTCTGTTAGTCTGTAGATGGATCAATAAATGAATGAGATATCTCTTGGTTCATCCTGACAAAATCAGTGTTTTGATTAAGCATGAACCATATATCATCCTTGCCTTGACCTCATCCTTATTTAAATGTTCAAAACAGGGAGTTAACCAGTTAAAAGGGATAGAAACAAAGTTCTCTTCTAAGCATAGGAAGAAATTTGGATGTGGCTTCAAGGCAATTGGTAGCATATTCTGGTTGGATATTGCCTTCAAGAAAGACTTAGAAGACAGTCTTTGTCAGCTATAGTACCATCAGATACTTCATTTTCATCTTTATATTTTCTGTTGACAGAAGAATGAAACCTACCATGAAGTTTGCTAGACAATGTTGCAAAGTTTCTCCCTACTGGTAATTCTAGAAGCTGTTCTACAAGAACTTGGAGAAATTTCTTGCCACCATCCACTCTTTTCCAACTCTTAAAATAATATCTGCAAGGCCTGAAGTCTATAGAAAGAATGTATTAATATAGTAGGCATTATTACTACTGGAACTTACTTGAACAGGCTTCAAGAGCAAGAAGCACAAGGGTAGCTGTGTTGAAGATCCTCCTATCAAAAAAAGAAGGTTGAAAACTGTCAAGTCAAAGCAATATGCAGATACAGATGAAGAAGTTCCCATCATCGGCCTCTGTCACAGTAAAGGACAAGGCAAAGAAAAAGAAAAGAAAGAACAAGTAGATTCAGCATCATCCAAGGTGAGTTGACTGATGATAAATAAAACTTCCAAGTAACATTCTTTTCTAAGGTCTGTAACTCATGCAAGAGCTGAGGGACAGACTGTATATAGTGTTCTGGCAAGAACAATGTGTGTGTTGCATGTGTTGCATCTAAGATGAGATAC
>JBBPTV010000604.1:0-18103 GCA_038094275.1 Tubosaeta brunneosetosa | reverse complement strand
GCAATTCCGTCGGAGGCTTGCTGTACGGTGTCTTGTCGCCTCTGGGCGGTTTCGGCAAGTTCCTTACAGTGCTCGTCGCACTTGGTGTACCGAGCGCATCTGCGCCTACCATGTATACATTCAGCACAAGTCTGATGGCCGTCTCCTATTGGTTCTCGCTCCTCCCGCGATGGGTGTATATCGTCATTTCCGAAGCCATGTGCGTCGTGTTTTCACTTAGCGTTGTCAGATCCACCACCTAATCTGGGATTGTCAGCTTGATTCCTGTTGCCATCATCGGGGCCCACAAGTACTATGCGACATTTGTTGATATTCTCAGTAAGCAAGCGTACCTCTTCTATCATTTATGTTTTACGCCGCATTGATGGTAGGCATCATTGGGTACTGGAGCGCGGCCTATACAGGCATTGTTACCACAGAACACGTCCTCTTCCGCGGCGGGGCTTTGAACGAAACTGCCTACCCGACTGCGACGTGGGATTCACCAAAATTGCTTCCACGGAGTATCCCCGCGGTGTTGGCGTTTCTATGCGCAGTTGGAACGCTGATTCCATTCATGTCACAAGCATGGTATGAGGGTCCAGTAGCCAAGGACGGGTCAGGGGATTGTGGTATCTATGTTGGGTTTGTCGTGTCGGTGGTGTGCTATGCCGCGTTCAGGTGGTTAGAGAGGTGGTGGGACCGAACACATGAGAAGAATGTAGAGGTGCGAGAGGTGGATGAGCTCAAGGTGTAGGATCCGTATCTAGGTGAGTGCAAATTTAAAATCTGGTGTGACATGATCGAATTACTTGTGACGACCATTTTAGATTCCGTGTTATGTCGATTCCATTAGCGTTCATTCACAATTTATATTATCTGCTTGGTAGTATGATACACCTCATTACCCCACTCAAATGGGGAGCCTCTTAGGATAGTTCAGTGGGTCGACGAAAGTACGCGCAATCGCTCAGTATTGAATATCTCCAGTGAGCAAAATGTACCATTGTCCCGCCGTGTGGTGAATGCGTGGAATTTAAAACCATCCTCACTCTTGATGTTCGATGCATTGACGGCCCGTTCTACAGCAGAACAAAAGAGAACGTACGTAGAACTGCGGTGAGCGAACATGTGTAGGCAAAGACTTACACAGAAAAAAAAATTACCCTCGCCGTCCAACGTCGAACGTTTGAACATCGACCTCAAGCCCTGCCGGTGTATCGGTAGAACAAGAAGTGCACCAAACACGTCAATCAGTTTAACACCCAACAACATCGAACGCAAACTAGCTCCCTCCCGAAAGCCAAAACATCTCTGTGGGCAAGTAATCACGAACGTGGTAGGTTCGATCTGATGTAGAATGCTTGCCACCAGTGGAGGTTCTTCCTCCGTTCCGTTGACCGCCGATTGGCTGGATGTGCCTCGGGGCACGCCGCTGACGTCATAGCCGTCCCCCCGAGGATTGGCATCCGCCCCAACGAATTGGAGGGTCCGGGATGCATAAAAGGGAGCCCCCATGCTCTGAGACGCATCCCCGCTCTCATCTTTCTATCACTCATCCTTGATGCTCGTTGTTCGTCGTGGTCCTGCTTCGATGCGGATGTTGGGCTATTGTTGTCCGCAAACACGGCATGCGTCACGCGTCAACGCCCGTACATCACAAAACGGGCACACAATCGTAGCAAAGAGCAAACAAGGCCAGCCCTTGGATTCGTGAGCGCTTGTTTTGTTCAGTACTGGCATGCGTTCGTGGACCGCCATTGTTGACGATATGTAACTAGTCGTGAAACGAAGCATTCGCGTCCACACGCAGTTCCATCCAGTGGCATCCCAGGCTCTTAGTGCAGCGGTGAGGTGTAAAAGTATCTTGCCTCGACCTTGCTTTCTGACAAGATCCATAACCTGTCACACGACATGACGGAACCAGGCTCGTCAGCGGGATCCCACCGTCGGATCACTGGCACTCGTAAGTTGTCGCTCTGTTCGATACTGGCACGCGGTCGTAGATCGCCGTCGTTGACGAGGCATATCTAGTTGTAAAACAGAGAGGTGAAGTTGATCGAACTCAGCTCTACCTGGTGGGACTCCAAGCCTTTGCTCTTACGTGCGGTGACCAACAGTGAGGTGCATTATCTCGCCTCGATCGATCTTGCTTGCTGACTCTGTACACCCTTGTATCTGATTAGTAATCCTTATCAGAGTCATCGTCAAGCTGGTGCTATTCAGTTCCACATGTATATTGTTCGTTACTCATGCTCATCCCAGTGTTGGATTTTGGTCAATCGCGCGCGCAGCCACGGTCCCGCGGACATATTTTCGTACGATACTTTGTTATTTTGTCGATCTTTTGTCTCATTGTTTTGACGAGATGCAACGGCGCACAGCGCCGATTGCATCATAGATACTTTATATCCTTTTCTTCTTTGTCTTTCTTTGTCGAGCTGCGACCTTTACGATACAATACGCACCGTATATAAACGGACGCTCGACTACCCTCATCCTCAGTCCATCGCATCGAACGCGCTGACTGAGGTGAGTTATCGTCGTAGATTCTTTTACCTTTTCACCTGATTGACTTGTTCGTAGTATTACTCGTTTAGTGCCACTCTTCGCTCGTATATTCACGTCACCCAGATCAGACCAGGTAGATGACACCGGAGTTTGTAAGCTGACGAAAGCAGGTAGATATGGTTTTCCGTCGATGGTTGAAACATTGATGCTCATTTCAGTTCCGCTTGGATGCATTGTCAATGGCATCATTGTGACCTAAGTGCCCATGATCGACATGCAGTTCTCCATCTGTCTGAAGAAGCAAGGGGGTTGGATGTGGGTCATGGTCAATTAGTAAGAAGGTGTGGTGTGGTACCGCCGAAACTTGACATGTAGGATTATCGACTCTAAGGTCTTTGTAATCGGGAATGAACCGGGCTGTTCTTCGACAGTGTTAGTTATCACACCGATCGTACTCATTCTATTATTGGTGGCGACGCCACCGCCAGACCTGAAGCGATAAGAGACCCTCGAAAGCAAGAATAGCAGAACAAAGGAGAAGACATAAAGTGTTGCGATGAACGGAACGTGTGCGTGCACGAAAAGACCTCTGACCCGGGTGACCACAGTACTCATCCAACGCATACACCTCCTGATAGCCAATCAACACCGTGCCGCATCGAGGGTCGGTAGAACAGCAAATATGCACACCGATCGTCTTGCTCCGACGTACCGAACACATCATCCGGTCTCACGACCGGCTCACTTGTCCGTATCTGTCCCTCGCGAAGCTTCGCCGCCGGTCCCGTCGATGTTGGGATGCAACACGTCGAGGGTGTAGTGCCCTCCCGAGGCAGACGATCCGTACTGAAACAAATCAGGATCAGCTAGGTTCAATGATCCCGGGGATATGTGCCACCAAAACGTTTGTAGCGCGTCCTGTAGAGTTTCTTCTCAGGGGCCATTACCTCGTCACCATCTGCCACATAGACATTCAAAAACACTCACCGCCAACTTCCTTGCTCACTTTGGCAATGCTGCCTGCGTCGGCATCGTACAAGAACCACTTGGGGTGGAGAACAAGAATCGAAGGGAGCGCGTCAATGTGCACCGACTGTGTCGTGTTCAGAGTTGTACCGGGTCTCGGCGATTTGCGCAGGCTGCGGCAAGGGAAAATACGCAAGAGCGCTTTTGATCATGTGTATTTGTTCGCGCTAACAGGCCAATGAGTGGTGTTCAAATGCCCAGACTGAATGAAATCACCTGTATGTCCAATCGCGGTGAACGACAGGCTTCGGCTAGGACAGAGTCCTTTTGATGAGGCACTCACAACGTTGAACGGGACTTGCCGCCAAACATGCGGGTGATCAGTGACTCGGTCGACTTTGCCTATCAGGAATACTGCCGACCTGCCTCGTTGAAGATGACCCACCGTGCGTGTAACAGCCATCCGGTTGCGCTTGCCGCCTTCTGGCCACGGCCCACCCTCGTGGCCTGCCTGCCCGTTTGACATCTCATGTGATTGGCTAGCTTCGGTCTTGGAAGCGAGCAAAGAAGAAATAGGAATTCTTCTTCCAGGGTGTCCAAGTAGAAGCCTAAGAACTCTTCCGCGTCCTCTTGATGACCGTCCTGAGAGAGGTCTGATTCATAAGGTACTGGGATTTATGATATGGACCTACTCGCATGTGATCGAAACGTTTTTGCTCTTGAGCGCATCATAGACACAAGTAGGAATGAATGAGCCCATCCAGTTTTGCCTTTGGGATAAACTCCTTGAGGCGTCGACGAGTGGTGTCTTGGTGTGCAAAATGTCGGTAAGGAACTTGCCCAGAAACAAGCGCCAAAACAGCGGGAAATGAATGAGCACTTGAGGGACTGCCTTTGCAAAACACATGTTTCCAAGGTTGACAAGGGGGTCTGATCTTCGGGACTTTGTAATAGCCAAACGCCTCCCACCATTCTATCTTACCATGATGGCGAGGGACCCAATGTCAGGAGGGACAGCAGTTCAGGTTGTGAAGGTTGTGTGGAGGACACGGTGAGAGCGGACGCGGAAATGACATGAGAGACCGTCGGTATTCCATCCCGATTTGGCCATTCCTGCTTGGTCATGCTCGGCATTGAAGACTACGGCAGCGACGTCGAGAGTGGCGACGAAGTCTCGTCAAAGACGACCGAAACGTCGACAAGGCATGTTACTCCCTCCCCACCGTCATCGTCGCTGCTCTCCAGACTCCCTCCACCGACTTCCAAGTCAACGTTTGCACTTCCACCACCCACACATTCTCTGCTACCTTCGGACTCCACTACGACATCAAACGCCAGCGCAACGTCGTCAAAATTAAAACGAACCAAGAAAATAGCCATCAACCTCCCTTCGCTCCCACCGCCAGAGGACAACTCAGATGACGGTCCACCAGCGAAGAAGCCTCGCATCGCACCGAGCACAGGCGCCGGAAAGTCGTCTCTTCTCGGTATGCTTCCCGCCCCAAAGCAGCCCGTACCCGTGATTGAGAAGAAGAAAGAGGAGGAGCGTGTTCTCGGAGGTGGTAGTGGCCCTGGACTGGTTTTTCGTGCTTCCAAATATCACAACACAGAGAGCGAGGATCTGTCTCCCGACGCAGCTGAAGGACACACTACAGATACCGCACCACCGACGTCCTTTTTTCCTCCCTCTCTTAAAAAAGGCAGGGCGAATGTCTCCCTTGAGACGGACGGCCTCTCCAAGCCCCCATTGGCGTCTGCAGCCCCATCCGTGGATTTTTTCTCGCTTGCGTCGAGCACACCACCTACCCGGTCGGCGCCGACGCGCTCGATATCATCCACACCTCCCATCGCGAGCGCGCCCGGCGCGTCGACGTCCACGCCATCCTCGATGACCGTATCCTCCGCCCCGGCCATCTCAACCTTCCGTCCCCCCTCCCCGACCCTAGACGACCCCTACCCTGGCTATTACCAACTTCCTTCTGGCGCATACGCCCCATATGACGCCGCCTACTACGCGACCTATGCCCGGAAATGGAAGGCCGACTACGACAAGCACATCCGTGAGCTCGAGAAGGCGCAGTACGAGCCGGAGACGGACGGTGCGGGCGTTGACATGGCTGCGGAGATGGAGAAGGCGCGGAAGGAGATCAAGGAGCGTGAAGACAGGAAGGCTTTGACGGCGGGCAAGGGAACGCTGGACGAGAATGGAGAGCCAGCGATGCCGAAAATGAACGTCAAGGGCGCCAAGCTGGGTGCTGTCGCGAGATCGAGACATCAACTGACGACCTTGTTGACGGAGGCGTATCTGAACCGGGAGGCGCTGGAAGAGAGGATTGCACAGGGTCGGAGGAATCGAAAGGAAGCGGGGAACAAGTACGGTGCGTGCTCTGTCACAATATTGATGTTGTGTTGTATTCAACCTATTCCTTCCAGGTTTCTAATACGCTGTATTCTACCGCCATGCGTCACATTTAATGATAAGAGGCAAGATCTTATGAGACGACTCCTCATTCAATTCAACTTGTCGATAAAAGATGATCATTTACCGCCAGGTGGGAGATCTTTTGGTCGGCACATTACAAAAACCAAGGGATAGTGCAACTGGATGCACACCTTACTCCCCCACTTGTGGCATATCTTGCGAGTCACCTATCGACGGCTTCCTTGCATTATGGATTACCGAAGGATCTACACAAGGCTGAGCTTGACCAACCAACCAGCACACGATGATAGCCTAGAACCTTGCGCATCCATGGACGCCCCTACACACGACTATGCGACGCGGTAAACCGAATGCCCATGGTCTCCATGCTGTTCTCGAAGAGTAAGGGAGCCCGTCGATCAATCGATTGGAGAGCATGATCCAGCCAGTGCTATCGAGTCGTACGCTCACGTGTGCCATGGAGCCTACATACATTACCGTTTTGTGGTACCGCATGACCCATCTTGTCATGTTTACGACTCACGTCGCGTACCTGCACGCATCGATGATCTCCCTCGCAGAGCATGTCACCCAGGCTCCGACGCTCGCGTTCGATACAGGACCACCATCCGTTTATACCAAACCGCACGGAGGGACCCCGTCGCCACTGTGCTGTCAATGTCGAGATGCAACACGTCGGGGGTGCAGCGCTCTTCCGAGAACTGTTGGGCTGTAAAGTGGCGTCGCCGAAGCGTCCTGTGCATCGTCTGCGTGGATAAGCTCCTGCTTGGCTGGTCCATTTTCAAATTCGGACTCTGAAATCCTTACCCTCTCTCACGCATCTCAATAATATCCGGCAACATGCGTAATACGCATGCCACCCTGTCCGTTTTCACGTTATTGGAGACTCGCAGTTCGGCACAAGAAATCCCCCTTGCATATTCACTTCTAGAACTCCTCTGTCGAATTCATTGGCTAGAAGTTTTCCGCACTTGATTTACGAAGCTGAGGATGCTCGCCTTGCAAACCATCAAATAAACGCGACAGCAGGTATATCGGTTGCCCCCGAAAAAATGTTTTGCAGTCGTGTGTCAACATGTTCTTGCACGTGCACGTTTAGTCACTGATTCATATCTAGGGTTGTGATGCGATCCATTCGGCGAACACCCGTCCTACAGTAATGTCACACTGCCGTGCACCCGTGGAAGATAAAAGTGCGTTTCGCTTCCCTTAATGACCAAGAACAAATTTCTGGATCCCCTCGAACCATGGCACCAAACCCGGCTGGATCGAACCTTCACGTAGAAATCGCGTGGGTGCTCTCGACCTGCTAGTTATCCTCTCCAGCTGACTCACCTGCCGCAGAATCATGGGTGCACCCGGTACTGGTACGTTGACCTTTCCGATCCCGATAACAGGTTTTCGTTCTGATGCGAACTTTCGTTTTTCAGGAAAGTCAACGGTGAGTGCGGATGAGGTTCTCAGACGCAGGCTCACGCTGATCGCATGCAGTTCATCCGTCTACTCACCAACAATTACACGATTTGCGTCGGTCACGATCGAGATTCCGAAACGTTTGACATCCAGACTGTCAACTACACTGATCGGATGAATAGTCGCTACATCACGCTTATCGACATCCCGGGCTTCGATGACTCTAGAGAGGGTATCACAGATACCGATATCCTGCAAAAAATCGTAGATTGTTTGGTGCCACAGAAAGGGTGAGCGCCCTCACTGGAACCTACTTGTCGAAATTCTAATCATTGGAGCCGCAGGGGGTGCCGGAGGCTCAACGGTATTGTCTACATGCACCGTATCTCGGATCCCGGAGTCGATGATGTCTCGCGGAAGAATCTTCGAATGCTCCACCCGATTTGTGGAGACAGGTTTCTTGGAAACGTTCGCATCGTTACGACGAACTGGAATCGTGTTACAGAAGAAGAAGGGCGCCGTCGAGAGACTGACCTGATGCACGGCGCCTTCAAACCTCTGATCAATGCCGGTGCACGGATGCATCGCTACGCAAGTACTGTTATGTCGGAACTCATTCACCTCGTGCCGGTAACGACCGCGATCCAGGAGGAAGTGCAGGCCGGGATACCTGTGGGAGAAACAAGCGCTGGTAGGGTGCTCGCGGCGGAGATGCATGCGTTGCTAAAGAAGCACGAGCGGGAGATGGCTGATTTAGAGGAGGAGACGGAAGCGGCGGCGGAGGAACGCAACCAGGCATTGCAAGCCGAACTCGAACTCAAATACAAGGCCCTAGGCAAGGCTGAGCTCGAGCGACAGATGGCTCAATGGGCCGAAGAGCGCCGCAAGTTATCCGCTCAAGTGACTGCCGCTCAGGAAAACGCGAAACGACTAGAGAGCGAGGCTACTAAGAGGCGAAGCGAGGTGGAGAAGCGGATCGCTGAGACAAATAAGAATGCAGCAGAGTGGGAAGATGCCTTGAATGATGCCAACCGGGTAGCTCACTTTCAATTTCTGGTTCGTGCGTGCTAATAAATACTCAGGAAATCAAGGTCGATCCTTCCTCTCCACTGGGTTACGAGAGGAAACATGCAGCTTTACATGGCATGAAACGCCATGAGGATGCGATACGTGCATTCGAGACAATGATGTTGAAGATGTCGCAATCATCTAACCCAGAGATTCGTGGTGAGTCACATCGTCTTTATAGATGCTCTTTGATTGATAACCAGTCATAGAACGATCCTGCCGTTACGTTAGTCCAGAAAAGACGAAAGAGAAGATCCGCACGATTATCGAGGATACCATTCGTGACTCACCAATAGTGTTGATCCACACTGCCTCTGGCCGCCTCCACGACAAATCAGAGCAGGCGTCTGCTTTCGAGAAAACACCACTCTTTATGGAGCTCGTCTCGTCCATGACGACATACATTGACAGCGCTCGTATCCAGCAGGAAGTTGGGGAGTACTACCGTTACGCCACGTTTTCACACAAGTGGGAAGCCAATGAACCGCTGTTCGAGAGGGTTATCAGAATCTTCGTTTATGATCTCGAGGCGTCTCCCACGCACGAGAAACTACAGATGTTCTGCAAAATCGTGCGGGAAGCGGGACTCCATTGGGCATGGAGTGATACGTGTTGTATCAATAAAGGGGATCATTTCGAGCTCCAAGAAGCGTTGGTCAGCATGTTCAAGTGGTACGAACGCTCTGCGATGACAATCATATACCTCCTTGGAGTCGGCCGGCTAGCGAAGCAAGGCGCTCTGACTAGGAGCATCTGGAATATGCGGGCGTGGACCTTACAGGAGTACCATGCTTCAAGGGTGGTCCGATTCTATACTCAGGACTGGACCCCATACTTGGGTCTCACCATCAATAATCACAAGGACTCCCCTGAAATCATCTCGGAGATGGAGGAAGCGACACGCATTTCGGCACAAGCTTTGATGGCACTCCATCCTGGGCCCGACGACATAAGGGAAAAGCTTCGGCTCGCCTCGATGCGACAAACGACACGGATCGAGGACGCTGCTTATTCGCTTCTCGGCATATTCTCTACTTCTTTACCTATTACCTACGGTGAGGGGGACCAAGCTCTCGGTCGACTCTTGGCCCAATTACTCACAAGGTCGGGGGACACGAGTATCCTTGCCTGGACAGGGGCGTCTGGTAGCTTCAACAGCTGCCTTCCTAACAGTATCACCGTGTTCAGCGAGCTTCCGACTTCACACATCCCGCCCGCCATTGACATGGGAATGGCAGTTAGAGCCGTGTCACGTTTACCCAACCTCCCCTCTGCAACCAAGTTGTATGACCAACTGAGTAGACTTTCTGTCCCGATCTTCATAGGATACCGAATGAAGCTCCCATGCCTTACGTTCGAACTTGGACCGCTATTAGAGTCTTGGGATGGGACGGAACACATTTTCCATTCGCAAACAAATGCGCTGGGGATTGTGGAGATCAGAAGTAGAGAAGATCTCATACAGCTTGGTTCCTTATACCTCGTTCACCCTTAGATTGACTTTTTACTTGACCGACAAGCTGTTGGGAGCGTAACCACTCGGACTCTACTCGAGGCAGATGACAACTATTCTGTGCTCAACAAAATACCACCTTCCACAACCTGGCAAGCACGCCTCATGTCTTTCATGGGGCTGTCATTCGGCGGTGGCTCCGTCGTGGACGCGGGATCACTCAGTTCTCCTTCAAGGGCCTCCCCCGTGGAGAAACGGACACGTGTCCTTCAATTCCTTGCTCGATTGCGGAGACCGTTTGGAGCGCTTCTGCTCACGCCTAACCGTCGAAACGTGGAAGAATATAAGAGGGTTTCCACAAAGAGCTTGATCCGAGTCCAAGTACAGGAGATCACGCCAGTGATATTGGACAGGCTGACACAAGACGTACGCATGCTGGATGTGATCTGATGATGAAACGAGATCCATGTGCTCAGTACTTGTTGCTTTTGTTGTCTAGTCGTGCTATTCGTACCCTCGATACAGATGTATTATGCTGACATGAAACATATATGTTCTCCTTGTCACGCCAACGTGCGTTCAGACGGTATCAGTGAGGGCTACGGCAGCAACGTCAAGAAGGGTGACGAAGCCTCGTCAAAGACGACTGAAATATTGGTGATTACACTTCACCCAAATCCTATTCTGCCAACTGCGTTTCGATGTTGCGTGTCCAAGTCTATTTTCAAATTCGGACTCAAAACTCAGGCTTGCATCACACGCAGGTTCAGCTTCACAACACGACCCGTTCTCCTGCCGTCGCAGCTACCACCCCGTTCGTTCGTCTCATCGTGTATCTGCACCTCATAACGCCATCACGTTGTGGAAACTCGCAATTCGGCACAAGAAACACCTATCGCCCAATCAACGGAGTCCAGACTAAGACAAGTTATCAACCCATGTCCCGGGGGAAGGTGGTCGTTGCCTGTGCATACCCACTTCTGGAACTTATCCACGCTTTGCTTGATTTATGAAGCTGAGATTTAACAGTGCTCGTCTCACAAACTATCCAATAAATGCGACGGCAGGGCCCGATCATATAAAAATGTTGCAGTTCAAGTGCATGCGTCAACATGTTGTTCTTGCACGTTAGTCACTGATTCACATCTAGGGCTTTGATACGATCCATTCGGCGACGCCCTACAGTACCGTCGCACTGCCATGCAGACCCCCAGCCTAAGTTTGTCACAGAAGATAAAAATGTGTTCGCTGCCTCTAACGACCAAGAACAAATTGTCCAACCATGGAGGAACCGCGCAAACTAGCGTCGGATGCAGTTTTTGCGTACGTGCTCTCGACGTGCTGGTTATCCTCACAACCTGACTCGTCTGTCACAGAACCATGGGTGCAAGCGGTACAGGTACGTTGGCCTTTCTAATCCCGACGATAGGTTTTCGTTCTGACGCGGACTCGACCTTCCCTTCCACCATTTATTTCCCAGGAAAGTCGACGGTGAGCACAGGTGAAGTCTCTCAGATATAAACTCATGCCGGTCGCACGTAGTTCGTATATCTACTCACCAACGACGACATGATTCGCGTTGGTCACAGTCAAGATTCCGAAGCGTTTGAAATTCAAACTGCCAACTACAATGACCAGGCGACTGGCCGCCAAGTCATGCTTGTCGATACCCCAGGTTTCGACGACTTTAGGGAGGGTATCACGGTTACCGACATTTTCCAAAGTATTTGGAGCCGGAGAAAAAGTGAGCGTTCTCGTTTGTCCCCGTATCGGAATTGTAATCATCGGGACTACAGGAAGAGCCGGGAGCTCAACGGCATCATCTTCATGCACCGTATTTCGGATCCCCGAGTCGGTAGTGTCTCGCGAAAGAACCTACGAATGCTTCACTCGCTCTGCGGAGAAGAGACTCTTTCCAACGTTCGTATCGTTACGACGAACTGGATGAGCGGCGCTTTTAAGCCTCTGATCGATGCCGGGGCACAGATGCGTCGCCACGCAAACACTGTCGAGTCCGCGTTCCAGATCATGTTGGAACTCATTCCCCTCAAGGCGATAACGACCGCGATCCAGGAGGAACTGCAGGCCGGGATACCTCTGGGAGAAACAGGTGCCGGCAGGGTACTCATGGCAGAGATGCGAGAGCTGCAAAAGAAGTATGAGCGGGAGATGGCTGATTTGAAGATAGAGACGGAAGAGGCGGCGCAGGAACGCAACCAGGTGTTGCTAGCGGAATTGGAACTTGAACGCAAGGCCGTAGAGGAGAAAATAAAGCGCATAGAGGACGACCGGGCCAAGTTGGAGGGGACGGTAGAGGAGCAACGTGAAGCGGAACGAAAGGGACGGGCGGAAGAAAAGGCCGAGCTCGAGCGACTGATAGCTCAATGGGTCGAAGAGCGCCGCAAGTTATGCGTTCAAGTGACTGCCGCTCAGGAAAACGCCAAACGACTGCAGAGTGAGGCTGATAAGAGGCAAGGAGAGCCAGAGAAGCTGATCGTTGAGGCCGATAGAAACGCAAAAGAGTTGGTGGCGCGCGAGAGGGCAACAGCAAAGGCCGATATGGATCGACGAGCAGATCAATGGACGAGAGAACATCAAGATATGTTGGGTAAATTGAGTGCTACCAGTCAGCACGCGGCACGACTGGGGAACGATGCTGCTAAGAGACAAAGAGTGTTGGAGCGGCAAATCGCTGAGGCTAACAGGAGAACAGCAGAGTTGGAGAAGGTGGTAGAGGAGCAACGCGAAGCGGAACGAGAACGCAGGGCGGAAGAAAAGATGCACTTCAAGCAATGGCAGATGGGTCAATGTGCCGATGAGTGCCGCAAGTTATCGGCTGAAATGGCTGCCGCTCGTGAAAATGCCTCACGCATACGCCCAGGGAACGATCGAAGAAGGCAGATAGGAAAGCAGCAGAGTGGGAGGATGCTTTGAATGATGCCAACCGGGTAGCTAACATTCAATCCATCTGGTCTGTGCGTGCTAATAAATACTCCTTAGGAAATCGAGGTCGATCCTTCCTCTCCACTGTGTTACGAAAGGAAACATGCAGCTTTGCATGGTATGAAGCGACATGATGATGCGATACGTGGATTCGAGACAATGATGTTAAAATGTCGCAATCTGGCATCTAATCCAGAGATTCGTGGTGAGAGTAATAATGTCTTTA
The DNA here is from genome assembly GCA_038094275.1 of Tubosaeta brunneosetosa. Taxonomy (NCBI): domain Eukaryota; kingdom Fungi; phylum Basidiomycota; class Agaricomycetes; order Boletales; family Boletaceae; genus Tubosaeta; species Tubosaeta brunneosetosa. Next base: position 5,101 of record JBBPTV010000604.1, on the reverse strand, counting down.
TGGATGCTCCTTTGTTGATAACCACTCATAGGATGATCTCGCCGTTATGTTGGTCCAGAAATGACAAAAGAGACGATCCGCACAACTATCGAGGATACCACTCGTGACTCACCAGTAGTGCTGATCCACACTGCTTCTGGCCGCCTCAAAGACAAATCAGAGCAGGCGTCTGCTTTCGAGAAAACACCGCTCTTTACGGAGTTCGTCTCATTCATGACGACATACATCGACAGCGCTCGTATCTAATAGGAAGTTAAGGATCATTTTGTGCTTCAAGAGCATTGGTCAGCATGTTCAAGTGGCTCTGCGATGACAATCATATACCTCCTTGGAGTGGGTCGTTTAGCGAACCTTGGGGCTCTAACTAGGAGCATATGGAATATGCAGGCGTGGACCTCACAGGAGTACCATGCTTCAAGGATGGTCCGATTCTATACCCAGGACAGGACCCCATACTTGGGCCTTGGGGCCATTGATAATCACAGGGACTCCCCTGAAATCATCTCAGAGATGGAGGAAGCGACACGCATTTCTCCACAAGCTTTGATGGCGCTCCGTCCTGTGCCAGACGACATACGGGAAAAACTTCGGCTTGCCTCGATGCGACAGACGACACGGATCGAGGACGCCGCTTATTCACTTCTCAGCATATCCTCCATTTCTTTACCCATCACTTATGGCGAGGGGATCAAGTGCCCGGTCGACTCTCGGCCCAATTACTCACGAGGTCGGGAGACACGAGTATCCTTGCCTGGACAGGGGCGTCTGGTAGCTTCAACAGCTGCCTTCCTAACAGTATCACTGTGTTCAGCGAGCTTCCGAGTTCACACATCCCGCCCGCCATCAACATGGAGGCGGTTAGAACCGCATCACATTCACTCAGCCCGAGCGCGCCTAGCGCGTCCACGTTCAGACTACCGTATCCTCCGCCCCGGCCATCTCGACCTTCCACCCCCTTTCCCCGACGCTAGACAACCCCTACCCCAGCTATTACCAACTTCCCTCTGCATACGCCCCGTATGACCCCGCCTACTATGCGACCTATGCCCGAAAATGGAAGGCCGACTACGACAAGCACATCCGTAAGCTCGAACAGGCGTAGTACGAGCCAGAGACGGACCGTGCGGACGTCGATATGACTGCGGAGATGGAGAAGGGAGAACAAGGCGCGTGGGGATAGGAATGTTCTGACGGCGGGCAAGGAGACGCTGGACGAGAATGGGGAGCCGGCGATGCCGAGAATGAACGTCAAGGGCACCAAGCTGGGTGCAGTCGCGAGGTCGAGACATCACTGACACCTTGTTGTCAAGCATCATTGTAAGTACGTTCAGCCGGCACGCTGCAAGGACCAAGGAGCGTTATAAGCGAATGGCACTTTGCTCCCTCCCATACCCTGTGAGTCACTCGTCGATGTCTTCCTCGGACTGTAGATTGTCGGAGGAGACGCCAATCCACAACAAGATGTGGACTGTTCGCAAGGCACTTGTGACCGTTACAGTAGCGTCCACTCGGATCAAGTGTCCAGGTTGGTTTTGCGATACACTCGTGCTTCCCTCGGTAAGTAGTTCCTTGCATGAAATAAAGAGTTGATATGGGTAGATAAAAAACGGGAAGCTATGCTACATTTTTGTGACTCCAACTTCAAATATGCAACCAGTAACGAAGATGTCTATGGAGATATCGATGACAAATTTTCATTGTCCAGCAGAGAATTCTGCGTCGCATGCCGTCAGCCTCCGGAGAATATGCATAAAAGAATGGAACGAACTGGTAACGCTCTTGGTGCCCTCGCTGATGGCGTGTTTTGCAAGTTCGCCAGGTAGGATTAACCGGACTGCTGTCTGAACTTCTCTCGCCGAGATGGTTGATTTCTTGGTGTACGTAGCGAGCTCTAAGCAAGATCCATAGCTGCTATAAGTGCGGGGTACACAACCACGTACTGCTGGCCTCGCTTGCGATCCTCTCAAACAAGTCGTTGACAAACGAGTTCAGAATCGCCATGCCCTTGTTTGAAATGCCTGTGTCCGGATGGACTTGCTTCAACACTATACAACAGCATAGTTACCGTCGACGGTTGCCCTAGACAAAGCAGGGACACACACCTTTGTAAATGTAACTGCTATATGTTTCCTTCCTCGCCTTTTTCCTCTTTTTTCCATCTCCTTGAACACCACCCTTGGTACTTCCACCCCCCGACTGTGCTGCTGAGGCAGGCGCAGCGGATGCAGGCGCCTTGGACGCCTTCGCCGACATGGGTGCTTTGGATGCCTTGGAAGCGACTTCAGTTGTCTACAAGCGATGCGTGTCAGCGAATCAAAAGCTCAAATGAGCGAGGAAATGACCTTGGCCATGATCGTGAGTGGAGAGGATGGGAGGAGAAACGCTTGTGGACGCGACGCGTTCCATTTTATAGGCGCGTCGGGGCGGAGTTGGTCAAAGCACTTTGTCACAGCCACACTTTCGCCCATGTCCGACACCCGTTTCTCCAGCCTCAAAACCGACCCTCGCTTTCGCCGTCCTAAAAGACATCGCTCCAAAGTCGTTCTCGATGATCGATTCAAGCATCTCCTGCAAGACGACAGGAAGAAGAGGAGTTCCAAGCACGCGACTGGTGAGTGCCATTCGAAACCCTTGTGGTGGATACTGACCCGTCTTTACAGCCGGAGTCGACAAATATGGCCGATCGGTTCCGGACACTCAGGAAAAGGACAATTTGAGGCGGTTTTACAGGCTCGAAGACGAAGATGCAGAGGACGCGCCGGCCATACCCGCCATCGTCGATTACGCGCGTGGGGCCGTCCTCATGGCATCTTCCGACGAGGAAGAGGACGTCCTTCCACCCCACGCTCCGCCAGAGGACGACACCGACAGCGATCGAGGCGACTTTGTCTCTCTCGGCCCCGAACCCACCGCGTTGGACGACGACCTCGAAGTCGATCTCGACGAAAACACGATCGCCGCGCTCGATGCCCAAATTGCGCAGTATACCGAGGCGGTGCCGGAGCGGGAGGAGAGGGCGGGTATCGGGCACACGCGGAGGCTGGCGGTGGTCAACCTCGACTGGGACCATGTGCGTGCCGGTCACTTGTTCAAGATCTTTTCGTCGCTCGTTTCCCCTACTGCACCGCTTGCTGCTGCCTCCACCTTGCACACCGAGACCTCTACGCGAGATGGCGCAGTGAACGTGACCAGAGGAAAAATATTGAGCGTCCGTGTCTACCCAAGCGAATTTGGAAAAAAGCGGTTGGCCAAGGAGGAGAAAGAGGGTCCCCCGACAGAACTCTTCAGGAAAAAAGATGTGGTGATCGACGAAAAGACAATCTTCGAGACAGGCGGGGAAGCGGACTACAATGAGGATGCGCTGCGAAAATATCAACTAGAACGCTTGCGGTACGTCCACCGTCTGCGTATCTGCCATTCCATGGTTGACGAACTTTAAGCACAGTTACTACTACGCCGTCGTCGAGTGTGACACGGTAGAGGCCGCCGCTCACGTATACAATGAGCTCGAAGGCACCGAACTGGAACGCTCTGCCAACGTTTTCGATCTCAGTTTCATCCCAGACGAGATGACGTTTGACGACGAGCCTCGGTACGCGTTTCGTACGTATCTACTTTCATCTTGACTGAATGGTACGGCATCCAGAGATGAAGCGACGCAACTCTCAGACGCGCCTTATAGAGCGGTCGAGTTTGTCACCGACGTGCGCATTCCACGATTTTCCACAAACGAAGCTGACACCGTACCTAGGCCCTCCGTCACTCAAAAGTTAAGCTTACTTGGGATGAAGACGACCCCGAACGGCACCACGTGCTGCGTCGCCCACTGACCAAGAAAGAGATCGACGAGGCCGACTTTCGCGCATACATTGCTTCTTCCTCTTCTGAGGGAGGTTCCGAAGACGAGGACAATGTAAAAGGGGATACAACGAGGAACGGGTCAAAAGTGTCCAAAAAGTCTGAAAGAGACAAACTCCGCAAGCTGCTTCTTAGCGGAAACGATAACGGGTTGCCAGAAGGATGGGGAAATGCGTTCGACAACAAGGCGAACAGGAGAGAAAATGGTAAAGCAGAGGACAGCGACGTCGACATGCAAGTAACGTTTATGCCTGGCCTCAGCGAGAAGAAGAACCCGGAGAACGAAAATACGCTAGAACAGTACCAGAGGAAGAAGAGAGAGAAGAGGAAGAAGAGGAAGGAGGCCAAGATGAAGGAAGATGACGAGGATGACGACGGGATATCGCACAAGGCAACCTGCGACGATGAATTCTTTGGAATAGAGAGCGACGGTCCGCACGAGGAAGCCGAATTTTCCACCAAATCTAGGGAAAGGGCGACAAAGGACAAAAAGCCTACCGAGACTTCGAAAGCAGAGCTGGCGTTACTGGCGGCATCCGATAACCTACATGGAGAACCTGCCCATTTCGATATGAAGGCCGTGCTCAAAGCGGAGAAACAGAGGAAGAAGTCCAAACAAAATTTCAAGAAGCGCAGCCAGGAGAACGCCGAAGACGATGGGCCTTGGGAGACCCAGGATGACTTTGTGATCGATGTCAAGGATGAGCGATTTGCTGCGATCCATGAAGACCACCGGTTTGCGATCGACCCGACGAACCCTCAGTGCGTCGTTTTGTTACCGTTCTCTGAATGCGTGTTGATGCTGTACCGCGTAGATTCAAAAAGACGAGGAGCATGGCAGCGCTTCTCAACGAACGCACAAAACGTCAAAAAAGCGATTCCCATTCAGATCGTCCCGTAAAGTCTCAAAGTCCCTCGAAACAGAATGGCCGTAGTTTGCAAAGTCTAGTGGAGAGCGTCAAGCGTAAGAGTGCCGCTGCTGGTCACGGTGAATTAGGCAAACGTCGGAAGCTTGGGAACAGTTGAAGATAGTTAGAGATTGAGTACCTACTACAGGGTTGACTTTCCATATCTTGGAACTACGTGGATCTGGCTCGCTCACCCTTTCTTGAGAATATCGGGGAACACACTGGTCAAGTCCAGTCGCCTTTGGCGCCACTTAGACTGCGGAAGAACTCGGCATAGGCATGATCGACGTCGAACAGAAGCTGCAGGTGGTGTTCGGAGGAAAGTACGAGGAAGG
>JBBPTV010000603.1:0-18128 GCA_038094275.1 Tubosaeta brunneosetosa | reverse complement strand
TGTGAGCGTAGGGCATACCATTCGTAAGTACGCTCCTGCATCTCCTATAAAAATGATATTTTCTTGCACGCAACCGGAATCTTGCGCATTCACGTGAAGATTTCGCCGGACTCTTTAAGTTCGCGATTTTACCATGTTGAGTTGTCAACTTTTTGCGCACTTGGAGCTCGTTGACCCCGGCACGTTGATCTGAGCACCGTGCCAAGATGACATTGCTTCTGAGCTTAGCTACTTAGCAGGAGACACTCGAAAGCCGTCTGTACACAACTGAGCTTGAGAGTCCGGGTGCTGTTATTCAGCCGCCACTCTGGTGAGCGTGACACGCGTTTTTGCCAGAGGAAAACCCTGACACGCGTGTCATCGTCCGGGTTATCTTCTATCCGCCGCAGTTCGTGTGGGCTGACATTCACGGCGGTCCGTTCACATGGTTCAAAGGAGTCAATAAGAGACCAAGTCAAGGATAGTATTTTTAATACCTTTATCTGCTGATGTCATGCTCCCGCAGCACTGACATTAATTTAGTACGTTCAAATGCTACTTACCTCTCAGATTCCCAACCGGACTGATGGTTTAGTGCCGCATTCAAACAATTGGCCAATATTGGAGATGGTCGGTGAACCCAGCGCTTGCGTACTCCGACGAGTACGTAGATTAATTTTGATGTAGATGGTGCGCAAGTACGCTTGGTAGTAGTCTTACGATTATAGTCGCAGTACTTATACCTGGTTACCAAGCCGGAATCAAAAAGTTACCGACCCTCCCGCTTACAATAGCCGCCATGAGAGTTGTGACAGCAACATGATGGACACCGAGAATCGAAACTTCTCCCGGCGAGCTCCCGCTATAAATCTCGCCAGGCAGTTCCCCGCACGAGTTGCTTTTTGTGCGTCGAATGTCTCTCATCCCAAAGCGTCTCGCATTTTTTGTCTGCTTGGCCGCGTATTATGTCCACGCTACCCCCCACTCGACAACATCGACGGGTGCACCCACCGTGACTTACTCCACTTCAGTAGCCAGTCCCACCATCCCTCTCAGCGCATTGTTGCCTTCGCAGTACCCTCTCCCCCCCGTCCAGTCGTGGTGCATCGGCCAAATATTTTGTCCAGGTGCAGTAAGTCCAGCCTGTTCTCTCGCTCGAGGGACGCGCCCGTCATATCGTACCCATGACAGATCCTGCAAACCGTGAACCTCGCACAAGTGTATTCCGACCAGAAGACGATCGTGGACAAACCCACGCGGGTATCGTCCCAACAGGTCCTCACCGAGTTTGCCGCGTTCAATCTCTCCAACGTGACCGAGGGCGACATCGTCCGTTTCGAGGACGCGTACTTTCTCGGGGAGGGTCTCGAGCTCGAGGGCGTCGGGCTGACCGGGTTCGATCCCGACCCGCCCTTTTTGAAGCACGTCCAGGACCCGTTGTTGAGGGCGTTTGCGCGGGTCGTGCACGGATACTGGCCCGAGCTCGCGCGGACTGTCAATCGCTCTGCGCTGTGTGATATATACCCCGGAGGGACGTGCGAGAGCACCTTCCTTCCGCTGAATTACAGTTTCGTCATTCCGGGTGGACGTTTTCGAGAACAGTGTGGGGGTTTCTGGATGGTCGCTTATGTGGGGTCGCGCTGATGCCTGTGCTTTACAGACTATTGGGACAGTTATTGGATCGTCCAGGGCTTGCTGAAATCGGAGCTGTATGATACTGTCAAGGACACGTTGGAGAACTTTATGGACGAGATACAGAATTGGGGATTCATCCCGAACGGAGGGCGTATTTATTGTGAGCGACCTTTTTCCCGTAGCGGCCGTCGGTGAACTCACGTGAGTAGACTTGAACCGTTCCCAGCCCCCACTCTTCGTCCACGTAAGGTTCAACCATGCTGGTATGGAGTTGGATCTGATTCATCGTTTAGATGCTTTCCGACTATCTGACCACCACGGGTGATACATCCATTCTTGAGCGTGGCTTACGTAGCGCTGAGGTATGCGCATTGTTCTGGTCTTCCTCTGCAGTACCCATGAACATACTTTAGGCGGAACTCGAGTGGTGGTGCAATAACCAGACGGTTCAAGTGAAGAGCCCATACACGGGTCAGACTTATCAGATGGCCCACTATGCCGTTACGAACAGCGCGCCGCGCCCAGAGTCGTACCTTGACGATTATCAGACCATCCACGATCCCACGTTGCCACCTCTGAGTGACTCTGAGGCTGCTGAGCTGTACAGTGAACTCGCGTCTGGAGCTGAGACAGGCTGGGACTTCAGTTCCCGGTTTGAGCGGGACCCACAGCTCGGGAACGCTGGTCTCCGCACTCTGAACGTCAAGAACAACATTCCCGTTTGTCTGAATAGTATACTTTGTGCGTCATATGCATCGCCGAGTTATTGTCCTATCGCTGACATGCTATAGACAAGGCGCACGTTCTTCTAGCCAAGCTCTACGGCAGCTCTAATGCTACGGCAGCTGCAAACCACATGGAGACAGCTGCAGGCCTTCGTGCCGGGATCGTCGATCTCATGTGGGACCCCTTGAAGCTTGCGTTTTATGACTTCAACCTGACATCGAACTCACGCAACTCCATATTCACGGCGGCAACGTTCTATCCTGTATGGAACGGCATCCTCCCGGACGAGATCCTTGCTTCTCAGGCGAATGCGTTTGGTTATTTTTCCGCCGTAAACATGGTGATGAACAAGTACAACGGCACCTTTCCTGTTACGTTTGTGGACTGGACGGGAGTACAATGGTCAGTTCTCTTCAATGTTCGAAATCGTTGTTGAGCCTTATTTCAGGGATGCACCGAATGCGTGGCCTCCTCACCAATACATTATCATATCCGCGCTTGAGGCGCTGCCTTCCAATCTGACGACAAACGCTTTGCCTATGCCTGGCTCTGGGCAGTCTACGTATGACCTTATCCCCACCGGACAGCTCAATTTCTCAGAGGCCCAACTTCCTGGACAACCCTACCATGACAGCCCGGGCGTCAATGTCACGTCGACGGGTCCTGCTTCTGATGTCAACAAATTGTCTGGCACTGTGGTAAACGGCGGCAATGCCACAACTGGCGAGGGTTGGACGGAGACCCTCATTCGTGAAATGGCAAACCGATATGTTACGAGTGTGTTATGCAGCTGGTGAGTACCATTTTCATTCTTTACTGTCTTGTCAGAATGACATGTCTCTAGGCATGCGACTGGAGGGTCTATTTCGGGATTGCTACCCCAGCTACCGCCTGCGCAGCTCAACCTTACTGGTAGCATCAACAATACAGGCAATGTATGCCATCCTCACTGTGTTGCCATTACCAATCATACTGACTTTCAACTGCTCCCAAGATGTATGAGAAATTTTCAAACCTCAATGTGGACTCTTCAGGGTCTGGTGGTGAGTATACTGTCCAGGTTGGGTTTGGCTGGACAAATGGGGTGTTATTATGGGCTGCAGCCACTTATGGGCATTTACTTGTCACACCTCAGTGTCCCCCACTTATTTCTACTTGACTGGCTGTTCAGTTTCCTATAGTGCTAGCAATCTCCTTTCCTTGATTCTCTTTCTCCATTTTGTCTTGTAGTTATTGTTGAAAAGTAAACAGAATGTTACAAGCACAGCTGTATAACATGGACAAGACAGTATATGTAACAAAAGAATCTTTTGAGTGTGACTAGCATTTTGCAGTGGTGTTGCCACTTACAGTGGCTCAAAAAAGCATCCCAATGTTGGGCTATTTTGGACAAATGAGTTATTACCAAAGAAGGGACAAATAAAAACAAACACTTGCAGGGTCAAAGATAGTACTTGCTCTTGGCATTCTAATACCACTTAGATTATGTGATTTGGTTGTCATATGATATGTCATTGAGATGCTTTTTTGAGCATCATCTGAAATCCAGACTTTTAGTATTTAGTGTGCCCTCCTTTGGCCCTTATCATTGCCTCTATTTTCCTAGGGATTCTTTTTATCAATCTTTGACATCTTTCAACCTTAATTTTACTTGGGCCATTTGGGACAAATGGGTCTATTGCCAAAGATATGGAACAAACAAGACAAAACACTTGCAGGGTCGAAGATAGTACTTGCTCTTGGCATTCTAACACCGCTTAGGTCATGTGATTTGGTTGTCATGGCACTGAGATATAGCCATTTTAAAATGACATGTCATTGGGACACTTATTTGAGCATCATGCTGTCATTCAGTTAGTAATAGTCCTAACAGGGACAAAAAAAAGGGGATGCTTGAGGGGATTTATACAGGACAATTTGACCAGTCTTTAGATGTTCTTCAACAAAGAGATGACAGGCTTCCTTTTCTGGGATTAAGGGAATATATTTTGGTAAAATTTGAGACAAAGAATGGTATGATTATAAGGACAGTATGGGGGGATTTTTTCAAAATTTGTCTTGGAGAATACATCTCCATAGTCTTGACACCAAGTGGGGATGACTTGTTCCTTTTTGACTTCTTGTTGGGCAAGTTGCATGGAAAGGGATACTGAAACAACCCTATGGCACTAGGCTACTTTAGGTCGCACTAGACAGCATAGACTCAAGGAAAGGGGAGGGGAAACAAGACCTTGGTCAGGGTGCTATAGAGGAACACCCAAGAGAACCAGACTGGCATTCCAGTTGGACTCTGGGGGTTTATATACTGTCTACAGGTTTGTATCTATTTGTACTTAATAAATCTATGTACAGTAATTCCCTGAGCCCTACAGAGATAAGCATAGCCTCTAGGATCATTGAGGATCATAGGATTGAATTGTAGCACATGATGGAAGTGGTAAACAATAGGGAATGCATGATCGGTTAGGCATGACATCATAGCGTACAAGATAGTGAATGATTAAAGTGGGTCCAGCTCAGTAGTTATGGCAACAAGGGCCATGACATCATAGGTCTAGAGCATAGGGTTGAGGGCCAGCACTTACAGTCTAGCCTGGCTATAGCTTTCAAGCACATATTGTCCATATGTTTGTAGTCACATGATCTGCATAGGGAAAATCATAGGGGCAAAAGTACACCATGTAACAGATACCTTGTTGATCTTATTCTGGGACAGATGCTCTTGAAGAGGTACCATAGCATCCCAGAATGGAGTTTCCTTGTCAATGATTACAGTCTTGAGTGTCCAATCAATGGTTTGGTTCCACAATTTGAGCCAGGGCATTCCCAGAATGATTTGTTGTTTTCTGAGAATGATGACCATGAGGTTGAGGTGGTCAACAAAGGAGGTGAACTGAGTATTGGCAGTGATTTTGTATTTGATGGCTCCTTTTTGGTTTGGAGGACTATCCACATTGTAGACCATAAGTGGTTTTGGAAGGGGTTTTATCTCCATATGAAGTTTTGGGATAAGGCTATGGTCAATGAAGTTTCTGGTTGCTCCATAGTCAATGAGGGCAACAGTCTCAACAATTTTGGGTCTAACTTGTAGACAAACTGGCAAATAAAATGCACATTTGTTTGGTAAACCTACAAGTACATCTGGAAGAGAAGATGTTGATACATCCCTCCCTTTCAAAAATCCTGGATGGCAAGAGCAGCAATCTTTTCCTCTGGTTCTTCCTCATCATTTTCAAAGCACATTTTAAGCATTAGGATCTTGTTTTCCTCTTTTCCAGAGATGCAGAGATGGTTGACATAGGCATCAAAGGAGGAAAGAGATTTTGGAGCTTTAGGAGTAGGGGAAGTAATTGAGACAGAAGTGACTGGGGTTTCAGTGGCACAAATATTCTGGGGGTGAGGGTTGGACAGTTTAGTCCCTTTACACTAAGTAGCATTGTGGCCTTTCTTGCAACAGCAGAAGCATAGTCCTTCTTTGATGCATTTGGCATGTTCAAATGGAGAGAATTTCCTGAGCTAGACAGTGTCCACATCCATGACATTTGGGTCATGAGTGGTGGAGGAAGAAAGAGAAGGAGTACATCCTCCCTTCTTTAACATGGCAATACAAGCAAGTTGTGTGTGGAAACTTTTGGCTTTGTTGATCCATTTATGGATTGTGGAAGGGACAGCTAACATGGTGAGAATCATGGTGACAATGTTTTGATCCAATCTGGAGCAGAGATAATCTATGAGAGCAGTATCTTCAGTAATTTGCACTTGGATGGCAAGATTCTGAAAGTCAGTGATATATTTCTGGAATTCATCATCAGGTTCCCCATAGGTACCTTTCTAGAAGCATTGAACAAGTTTGATGAGTTCCAAGTGGGTGGTGACCTTGATATCATAAGGGAAGAACATGGTTTGGAAGTCATTTTCAAAGACATAAAACATTTTTAGGTTGGCTGCTATGCCAGCATTGGCCATAATATCATACCATTTCTCTGAGGTGACTCCTCATCCTTTGCTCATCTTATTGAGCATAGTCATGATGCAGGCAGGATCAGTGTTGCACAAAGTGTTGTTGATGGTGAAGTATGCTTTCATAGCTTTCATTCACAGAGTGGCATTGGTTAGTTCTTCAGAGAAGTTGGCTAGGAGGGCTACCTTGAGCTCTGATCTATGGGCTGGGGCAGAGGCATGGACAGGGGCAAGGACAAGGACAGAGGCAAGGGTAGGGGGAGTGGGTGGTGCAGGGGGAGCTGCTTGCCCTCCAGATTGGGGAGTAGCTCCAGCTTGTCCAGACATGACAACAGTTGTTTGTGAGGGGACAATAGAAGCAAGAGTTTGTGGAGGTTGCAAAGAGGGAGTTGTTATAGGTGGAGTGGAGGCATGAGAGGGTGTATTGCTAGATGATACTTGGATGGGTGAACCAGGAGGGGTATTTGTGATGAGTTTTTCTTCTTCAGAGAGTAAATGGCTAGAGTAGTGGGTTGAGAATGTAGCTCAAGGACAAGGAAATGAGGTTACTGAGACTCTGGAGTGAGGAGAAAATTAAGGGTCTGGATTTGTGAAAGATGAGGGTCCAGAGATTCTTCCTGACCTAGGGTTGATAGGTCCTAGAGCATCAGGGGATGACAACTGTCTGTTGTTGTCAGAGAGTTGCCCCTGGATGCAATTAAAGGCTTTGCTAAAGTGGAAAATGGTTGTGGGAGTAAGTCCTGCTCCAAGATAGGAGAGACTAAGGGAGGCTCTGAATCTTTTGTTACACTAGGTGTACTCAAGAGAGCATTCAACTTATCACTGGAGGGGTGGATGCTCACAAAGAGGTACCATAGCATCTCTTCTAGCTAGCTAAGTGTGAACCAAAGTTTGAAGATAAAGGTCAAAGACAAGTGAGCACACTGGACTTAAGGGTCACTTAAAGACTGAGAATGAGTACACTAGAATCACATAGATTCAGAGTAAAGAGAGTAAAATACAGGTGATCAGTATATAATCATTCAGAATATGAGAAATGAAATGTTATGGAATAAGGGTAAACATCACTGTCATGAGAGAGACAGCTGTGGAGGTTATTGTCCAATAGAAAAGAGGAAATCAGAAAAGAAAGAAGAATAAGATATGAGACATCCTGATGATAAGAAGGTAATGTTCATAGGTGTAACAGAAAAGGAGAGAAGTAATGACATATGGGAAAAGGACACAAATAAGAGAATGGAGCAGAAAGGAAAGAAGGTTGTAACACATTGTGTTATAATGGACTGAAATATGATGGTAACTGAGTATTTGAAAGTATGATTTTAGGGTTTTTGTTTTGATAGTGCATAGCCATGCTAGAGAAAACCCATAGCATGGGTATGGGTATGTCAAGGACCAACCCATACCCATATGGGGGCCTGATTGATGAACACATTCAAACTGTCTGAAACATCCAACACATCCAACATATCCAATAAATGCATAGCATGCAATATAATGTACTTACTGTCATAGATAGAACAAGTTAAATGTAGGGTTTTGCATTGACAAAAGGGTTACTTATTTGCCTAGCAAGGAAAGTACTTCATAGAGCATGAGTTCAAATATACTGTTAAATTTGATTCCTCCAGACAAGTCTGACAGAGTATGGAGTTACACATGAAGATGAAGGGGAAAAGGACTTGGAGTAAGATATATGTGTCACTCCTTTATACTTGCATCCTTGGAGGTCAGAGTCAGAGGGTTAGAGATAAGAGGAGTAGAGGAGTTGTCAAGAGGTAATCAGTTTGATATTTTTACTAAGAAATGTATGAAGTACATAAGGTTTGGGTGGAGTAGTAACAGAGAGAATAGGTATGACTATGGATTGATAAGAGAGAACATTCAATGAATAAGATAGAGAATGGAGAGACATATGCTAGAGCCATCCACCAGCCATAGAGATAACTGAAACAGTGCACAAAGATATTACTAAGCCATAACAAAGACTAATAGAGAACACATCAGAGTTTAAAGGAATTTTAAAAGTGGAATTCTAGAGTTATGAAAAATGTGGTATATGACAGAAACAAAAATTAGCTAATTGCTTATGTAATTCTAAAGGATCCAGGAATATCACCTTAGTATATTGAGAATACAGTACTTTGATTTGCAGCTCAACCACAAAGGAACCTCAACTCATCAGACCCATCCTTTCATAAAAACTGGTCTTGATTTTGTGTATCAGCTTCTTCATTCCAATCTATGAAACTCACAAGGCTGGCAAACTTGGTACAGGTGATGCAAAGGCTCAAGACACATTATGGACTATTTTTAAAGAACATATACTTCTGCTAGCAGATCTGTCAGGCCATTAAAATGAACACTCTCCAATCAACAGATGTGGTAATGCCAAAGCATGCATATCAAGCTTTCAAATGCAAAGTATGGAAGGAAATAACCAAATATCCTTGATAAGTAATTGTGGTGATTCAACAAGCAATGATGTCAAATTCAATCCCATTTCAGATGTGGAAAAAGGGGCCATAGTTATCTCACTAATCAAACTTTCACATATTCAAGTGCATCCAGCTCAGATCTGTTTTCATATATAAGGTTGATGAAAGATAGTTTTAGAGCTCTCAAATAACATCCAAAGAACTGTGAAATAATAACCCAGGTCAACTGAACCAATCAGCCAATTGTCATGAGATGATTCCCTTGGAAATGGCTAGATGTCTGGTTCACTTCCAATTAATATCAACAGAGGTACTGTATTTGGATTATGAAGGCATCATGATGAATATAAGGTTGCTTGATTGTGCATGCCAAATGAAGTAGTATTAGTATTTTCATAAAATGCTTTTCAGTGCTTTCCATACTTTTCTATGCATTTTTGTATATTGTTGAAAAAGCACAAGCCAACTTCTAAAAGCAGATCCCCTCTGCTCACTCTGTGTCTTTTTATAGCTTGTTATGACACTTTCACACCTTTGAAATGGACAAAAAATGAAAAAAAAAGTGGATTAAGCACCACAATAGAGTATCTATAGTAAGGTGAAGTGGCATATCCTGCCATATCCACTACTGATACTATATGTGTACCATTGCCTCTCACACCATGGAGGTACACACACTATTTTCACTGTCATCACCATTACTTTACCATAACTAGAAGGGAAAAAAAATAAGTGACACTTGGTACATATAGTGGGATTGTGAGATACATTAGAATTCAAGTATTCAACCTATCTTATCCATTTTTCCACAAGTTCAAGTTAGAACATACAAAATTGAGCTTCTCATTATAGCATATAAGAATTTGAAGGCATGATTAAGCATTGACTATCCAAAGAGCCCATTTAACAGATTGTTTATTGGAAAAGAACATATATTTGCAACAGAAATACTTAGAAAGGAACCACAGTCACAGATCATCAGAGAATATAGCATACTATTCAATAAAAGATCAAGCCTTCCAACAAGATATCCAGGATTCACCAAACAAGGAAAGATCAACATCTGCTTGAAAACTATGCTTGGAAGACATAATCAAGTGATTATATGGATACCAATGAAAATGCCTATTCCAAGGAGCAGCCCAACCAAATACATGGCCATTTGAGAACCAAATCCAACCATCATGAATGGCTAAATCAGGTAAAAAAGCAAGTCCTAGGATATTCTGTACATTATCAGATTTATCACAACAAAGATAGATAGTATATTTTCCATGAGGAGAATATGCAATAGAATTAATAGATTGAACATGCCCCTGAAAGGGACCTGCTACAGTGTCACCAGTGGTTGCATCCCAAACCCTAATGGTCTTAACTCTTGAGCCAGAGACAATGTGCTTGCCATCAGGGGAATATGCAATAGAACTGACCCAGTCTGTGTGCCCTTGAAATGGACCTACAATAGTGTCACCAGTGGTTGCATCCCAAACTCTAACAGTCTTATCCAAAGAGCCTGAGACAATATGCTTGCCATCAGGGGAATAGGCAACAGATTTAACAGAGGATGTGTGCCCCTGAAATGGACCTGCCACAGTGTCACCAGTGATTGCATCCCAAACCCTAATTGTCTTATCCCAAGAGCCAGAGACAATGTGTTTGCCATCAGGAGAATAGGGAACAGAACTAACAATGTCTATATGCCCCTGAAATGGACCTGCCACAGTTTGACTGGTAGTTGCATCCCAAACCCTAATTGTCTTGTCTCTTGAGCCAGAAACAATGTGCTTTCCATCAGGGGAGTAGGCAACAGAGTTGACCCAGTGTGTGTGCCCTTGAAATGGACCTGCCACAGTATCACCAGTGATTGCATTCCAAACCCTAATGGTCTTGTCGTCTGAGCCAGAGACAATATGCTTGCCATCAGGGGAATAGGCAACAGAGTTTACAGACTCTGTGTGTCCCTTAAATGGACCTGCTACAGTGTTACTGGTGGTTGCATCCCAAATCCCAATGGTCTTGTCTGTTGAACCAGAGACAATGCGCTTGCCATCAGGGGAATATGCAACAGAGTTGACAGAACATCTGTGTTCCTGAAATGGGCCTGCCAAGGTGTCACCAGTGATTGCATCCCAGACCCTAATGGTCTTGTCAGAAGAGCTAGAGACAATGTGCTTTCCATCAGGGGAATATGCAACAGAGTTAACAGACCATGTATGTCCCCAAAATGGACCTGCTACAATGTCACCAGTGGCTGCATCCCAAACCCTAATTGTCTTGTCATTTGAGCCAGAGACGATGCACTTGTCATCATATGAATAGGCAACAGAGATGACAGAGGATGTGTGCCCCTGAAATGAGCCTACCACAGTATCACCAGTGGTTGCATCCCAAACCCTAATTGTCTTGTCATTTGAACCAGATACAATGTACTTGCCATCAGAAGAATAGGAAACAGAGTTGACAGAAGATGTGTGCCCCTGAAATGGACCTGCCACAGTGTTACCAGTGGTTGCATCCCAAATCCTAATGGTGTCATCCCAAGAGCCTGAGACAATATGTTTTCCATCAGGAGAATAGGTAACAGAGTTGACAGACCATGTGTGCCCTTGAAATGGACCTGCCACAATATCACCAGTGGTTGCATCCCAAACCCTAATGGTTTTGTCCTCTGAGCTAGAGACAATATGCTTGCCATCAGGGGAATAGGCAACAGAGTTGACAGACTTTGTGTGTCCCTGAAATGGACCTACCAAAGTGTCACCAGTGGTTGCATCACAAACTTTAACAGTCTTGTCCTCTGAGCCAGAGACAATGTACTTGCCATCAGGAGAATAGGCAACAGACTTGACAGACCCTGTGTGCCCTTGCAGGTTAAGAATCTCTGCTGGCCAAGTAGTAGGATGCCCAGATGCCATAGAGACATGCTTTTGCAGATGCTCAACCCACAGCTTGCACAATGGAGAATTGGTGGGTGTCTGAGGCATGGCTGATAGATACAAGTGGGGTGTTGATCCTTGAAGAATAGGTGAAAACACCTGAATAAATCTGGCTCCATCTAAGGCTAATCTAGCAATGTCCTCATCCTATTAACTTTCTTCATTAGTGCTATCCAGTGATATCATATGCTAACTGACCTGGGCCCAAGTACTCAACATGGTACAAGCCCTTTGTGCAGATTGTATAGGGTATACAGGGGTGATGATGGAAAGGAGACTGATGGCTTCAAGCCAATAGGGGAAAAAGTCCTTGAAAAAGCAAGTGATTTCATTTTCTAGTTCCCTTGTATAGCCAACATGTTGCAGGTGGTCCATCCAGTGTTGGCAAGAGTAAGATAGGTGAGGAGGGATGGCATTTGTTACCTGTTCATCTATCCTGGGCACAGCACTATTGCACTGTTGGGAGTCTTTGAGACCACAGATGTTGAAATGGAGTTTATCTTGCATACAAGCCAATAATGCTTTTCCAAGTAATAGGGAGTGGTCAGGTAGGATATGGATGTGGAAGGTCATACTGCAAGCCCCATCAAGTAAGAAGTCATAGAATGAAGTATAAAGGGGACGTATTGGTCTATCTTCATCAAATGCTCCCTCCAGAAGTGACCCCATTGGTTTGATAATATAATGCACACCAAAGTGCATGAAGAGGGATGAAAGGGAAATTAGAGAAAGTGGTTGATGGAGGGTGAGCACCATGGCCATCACATTCTTAAAGGATTGTCTAGCCTCATCAGATACAAAGAGTTGACATAGAATGGTTTGGTACAACGCATCCAGAGGCCCAGCAGCTCCTCCCCCATCTCCGCGCAACAGTAATTCAACTCGGGCACAGGGGTTGACTCCAACCTCATCTCGAATAAACTTGCATGCAGTGGCAGCCCACTGAAATAGATGCTGCGAGCGATGAGTGAGAAGTTGACACCACCTTCCATGCGGCCAGGACTGCTCGAGTTCTGTAAGTTGATCAAGAGAATGGTGAAGGAACCGTTCAATATCGCGGTTGACAATCGCTTCCGGGATATCACCCATTTGTCTATGCACGATGTGGGACCCACGAGGAAATGCATCAAGGATATCGCTTTCTGGTCGAGCCGTGATCAGGAAACGGAGATTCGACGGGAGGGTGTTGCTAGAAATATGCTCTGAGATCGCACCCAGAAGGACTCGGCGCCCAGCTCGATCACCACTTTCGTCTAGGGCATCGATGATCACTACCATCTGCGGTCCGACTGACTTCCCCTTGCTAGGGTTGATAATGAACTGCTCCAATTGCTCCAAAGGCGATTTCGACGTCCGTCTCCTTCGATTGTCCTTCACAATCTTCCAAAGCGCAGACTTGTACTCTGGGTCATGGTCGCAAATATCCCGCGCGATAGTGCTGAATAGGTTTGAGGGATTACGACTCTTGACGTCGCTACTCAGGAAGCAATACGACGACGCTAGCCTCTCTTGTCCATCGAACAGCCGCGCGATCGAATGAGCTACCGCAGACTTTCCCGAACCAGCAACTCCCGTGAGCAGGCACACACGCGGCGCATCTTCCGCAGGATTGTTCAGAACGTCACACATTTCCTGAAGGAGTGACACCCGAGTTCCGGGCAAGCATCCTTTTTCCTGCACGTATCCAGCTTCAGCATACGGCATGTCGTTCAAGTCAATCGCCTCCGCTGCGTTCCATATCCATGAGCACTCCACTATACTCCAGAGGTCTCACGCTTACCGATGTTCTGTACCACATCCACCATCCGAACAACCGTAATTCCAGTCTGGAATGCGACATCCTTCAAGAATGCATCCTTCATATCATGCAACTTGCTCTCGTAGGCAGCGATTGTGTTATCAATAGTGGAGATCGTGTACTTGGCGGTGCGAACCCCTGGATATAGATCAGTCACGATCGTCACGAGTCGGGCTGCGACTGACAGAAGCTGTTTGGTTTGGTGTAGTCAATAATGAAGCTACCACACTCCGTTACCTGCCGGAGTAACAGTGTGACAGACTCCTCATGTTTCTTGATTTTCTTTAATGGTTCAGCATCGTCAAGGAATGCAAAGACGTCCTTCATCGCGCCTGCTAAGCGAATGACCCGCTCATCCCGATTCTTCTGGTTTATTAGCACCTGCGCGAGCGGATTAGCGACAGGATGATCTATATGGAGCAGACGCACGTTGTTCGCAGCTGATATAACAGACCAAGCCAAGGACGCATACGGATGAATCTACCAGGTTCGGAGGATGAGCAAGCAGCGAAGAGAGAAGATGGACACTCGTTACCGCTGCCATATCAGTCACAATCTTGTGGAGTTGCTCCAACCGCTTTAAGAAGACGCCCCATGTGGTCTCGAATGTCCGCACCTCTGTAACAACGCTTGTGCCGGCGTCGAGAGCTGATGTGACACAGTCAATAGCCGCAGAAGCAGGAGCGAGTGTGCTTGTCGCTTCGGTCACTTGGCTGACAGCGGAAATAGCTTGGAGCTCTTCTGCGATACGACCGCTGGGTCGCTGAGCAGTAAACATAAACTTGATGGTAATCTGAGCAAGGTTGGACCCGTCAGAGGTATCCTTGCGAAGACGTTCTTCGAATGCTAATCGCAAAGATCACGTCAGCAGAACATGCCCCGTAATGGTCATTCGTACCGCCATCATCCAGTTTTCTTGTGATCTCCTCGATTGTGTAAGAGAGAGCCCCAACAAGCTCATCTTTCTTGAAACGATGCTCCTGGTAAGCTTTTACGAACAGGGTGGATTTATCGGCTCCGTCCCTGACAATACTAAGCTCACCGACGCGAGAGCAAAGAAATGGATACAAACAAGAAGAATTCGTCATCCCAACGAACACATTTCTTCTTTTCTTTTACTGTGGCAGTCTGCCGTATCATGTCTCCGATAGAAAACTGGATGTAGAATCGTTTCAAAGGCGGGAAGTTGCGCCTCGCCTGGGCGCGCAGTTCGATATCTGTGAAAAGGCCAAGTCGCATACAACGTGAAACGTAGTCTTGAACCGTACCTTTGATTGTAAGCGTTGAATTGGCCCTTGACCATATTAGGTACATCTCCAGCAAAACTATGCATGTAGTACATACATGATGGTTCAAATTCTCGAGTTATTCGAGGGGTTATGGACAAATCGACGGTGTCTGGAAAGAGTGAGGTTGGTGGTATGAGGTTGGGAGCCGAATAAGACAGTGGTTGCAATGCGGCCAATTGAAGCCCCATAGTACGCAAACTACCGATACGATGCCACTAAATTCCCGTCCGCCTGCCCACTATGAGCATTAAGCAAGTGCAAGATGAGGTTGAGACATTGCGCCTCCTCAGACCGGATCGAGTAAGGCTGACAGGGGTTAAACTAGCTGTCATCGGCTAAGGACATCCAATTAAAAGCCCACGCCCTATGACACTCGTCAATACCCTCGACACCCGAAGACGCGGAAATGCCTTGCTCAATTTGAGCAGCGCCCCCGACGTCTGCTTTGCGCTTATCTCCCCAGAGGCAGCAACCCATTGATGCAGATTGTTCATTTGTTGCCCTGGTCATTGTCAACCGACCGCCCTCGTCCACAAACGCACCTCCGATGACGACGACGACGACGAACGAATACTGGGGCTCGGTCGAATTAGCGAGCCATATGGAGACCGGCTCGCCTCTGAAGGTAAAGTTCCACTAGCACCACCATTTCTTCGTGTGTCTAGTTGGGTCTGGGTACATTTTTTGGCGTAACACCCTTGCATTGAGCTCGTCACCAGTACAAAAGTAGGACGAAGGCAGAGTCGCACAAGAGAGAGGTGAGGTTGACGACGTTAGCCTGAGGGAGAAGTTGACTGGCCTGGAGGTTCGTTAGCGTGGAGTCAAGGGGTGCAGATTCCAAGTTTGCTCCACAATGGAATGCGAGAAAACAGGTCTATGGGTATGTCTCGAGTGCCATGTTCACTGGGAACTCGAGTGACTGCAAGCCCAATTTGTCGGCCGTTGACTCTTTACTCCGCCAAGCAGCGGTGTCCGTCCGACGCGTGCATACCACATACCGGTAACCCAATGGTGTAAGGAGTCTGGGCGTCAATGGATGGGCTCTCGGAGGTATGTCAGCCCCACACGACACCGTCGGCGGCGCCATCAAGATTTCCCAACGACACACACACCTCATTCCTTATCAGCAAGGACTCAGTTGGACGAATTGGAGAATGAAACGTAGGCTGTGAGCCGACTACACAGACGAAAAAGCATAGACTATGTATGAGCATTACAAGACTATAGATTACAGATTTTCTGACTCAAGATAACATCCCCTACTTGATCATCAGGTCCAAAACAAGAGAGTCAATGAGAGCATACTTCGGTGAACCATGTAGTATAGTACCTGAACGTATGGTCAATATGCAAATCCCTCTCGCTTAACATCCCGAGAGTCCACCCCGACGTCCTTCAGTCCAGCGAGGGCCATTTGTTCAAAGCCCTCTGGCCCACACACGTAGACCTGCCTCTCTCGCACGTCCGCTATGTTCAACGCACCCAACGTCTCCTTGTCAAGTCGACCACGGTGGTGTGTCACGTCGACGGCAAAAGTGGCCGGGCTGTCCACCGTCACGGACGAAGACGAAGGCACTCGCGAAAAGACGTGAATAGACAGTTTGCCGAGCCGTCCTTCGACACCGTGTCCCAGAGCACGCCCGACGAGCGACAGCAACACGTCGGGCTCACGGGTCGCCAGCAAGAGGAGGATGTCGTCCTCTCCGCCCTTGCTGCTCCCTAGTCCTGCCAACATGGCGAGGAAGGGCGTCACCCCAATCCCACCTGCAATCCACAGCCACTTTCGGGGGCGAGCGTCTTCCCCGGGTGTGGACGAACACGCCTCCGGGGACGTGGGCAACGTAAATTCGCCAGCTACGCCGACGAGGGGGACGCTCAGTTGCAGGGGCCGCGCGTCCTCGAGGAGCGCTGGCCGAGACTCGGCGAGCTTGCGTGCGATCGTAAACAGTGGCGTGGTGATCGCCCCTCCTGGCTTGTGTCGCATCGTGAGTGAGAAAGAGAGAGGACCAGCAGCGGTGCCTGCGTCCCCGCTGGCAGCCCATCTGTTGGACCCCGATACCGTCCAGGTGCGTATTCTGTCGTCATTCACGCTCGTTGGATTTCCAGGCGCCATGTGTTGGTACGCCGCGGCGCCAACAAAGGATTTGAAATCTAGTATGGCGGCTTGGCCAGGGACGATGTGGAGAGGGGACGACGACGCGAACGTGAACGTCGCGAGGTCGCGCGAATGCATCTCTATGCGCGTGAGCGTCACCACCGGCGTCTCTTGGCGATCGTCCACAAAGTACGTCGAGGTCATTTCTTCTGCGAGGGGTCGCACGGGCGGGGAATAAGGACTGCGTTGGGGGAGTGTGCCCGGTGTCTGACGGACGGGCAGGGCATCTTTCACCAGGATATACCCCGTCACGTGGACTGTGGTCATGGCGTTGATGCGGGGCATGAGTTTTTGGGCGGCGGACCCGACGAGGTTGTGCGCATCGCCTGTCAGATACAGGATATCCCCCGTCACGAACGAGACGAACGAGACCCCAGCCGACGGCGTCGCCTCGATGTTTCCGAGAGACGTCAGCAGTCGATTGCCTTGCGGGAGGTGTGAGCGTGGGGCTAATGGCACTTGGGCGTGATGGACATACCGGAATAGTCGGGAATCACAAGTGTCCGCCCATCGCTAGGTCGTATGCGTGCAAATCCAGGTTTTCCACCCCGTTGGTTCATGCCTACGTGCGATGGAAATCGCTCGGCATCTTCTTCAGCGCCATAGTACGTCCCAAGGAAAAGGGTGTCCGAGTCATGTATGAACGACACGACGTCTTCAGGCAATCGTTCGTCGGGAGATGGATCAAGACGTCGATGCACGACACGCGGATGTGTGTCCGAGGTCGGCACAAGATCCCGCACGTTGATGTACTTGGGGCAGTTTCTGCGTGATGTTACGAGTTCAGAACGGGTGTCGCGCAGAGCGCTGCCACGTACCCAATGGCTTCGTTCACGACCGACTGCACGCGGAGCACGGGGCCGTCGCGCGTGAGATGCTGGATGTACCCCGCAAACTTGTTCCGCCGCCGCGTCGAAAACTCGATCCCGATCCCTGCGACCAGTATACGGCTCCCTGAGGCGGCGGTCACGTTGGCGAGAAAAGGGTCGCCCTCCCACACGCTTGCGTTCAGAGTGAGCTCGCCCAGGTGTCGGCTGGTGGCAAACCCGGGCTGACCGTCCGGGCCAGCGAGGATGGAAGCCCAGGGACGGCGCCGGTCGTCGAGCGTGGTGACTGGGATAAACGGCAAGCGAGTCGTATAAAAGACTTGGTGCTGTTCCGACATCTCGGGTTCGATCCATGTCCACGCCTGGGACATGACCCCTGCAAACC
>JBBPTV010000602.1:0-18131 GCA_038094275.1 Tubosaeta brunneosetosa | reverse complement strand
ACCGTCGGGTGAAAACTTGGCCACGTGAAAGTTGCAGCCCTCCCAACCGCGCACCCATTCGCCGTCCGGGAGTGACCAGACATCCGCAGTCTCGTCCTCTGAGGTGGTCGCGATCTTCATCCCATCCGAAGAAATGTCGACCGTACTCACGCGTTTCTCGTGTGCTTTGAGCTCCTTCACCTTCTCGCGACTCTCCGCATTCCAGACGACGACTCGGCCACTCTCCATCCCAGCAACGATCCACTTTCCATCCGGCGAGGCCGCAATGCTGCCAACAGGACTCCCCGCCTCTATCGGTTCCCCAACCTCCTGCCTACCTTTTGTCCTCCAACTTCGTATCCGCCCACCCGTGTCACCGCTCACGAACTGCTCTCCGTCAGAAGTGAGGAATGTCACGGACAATATCGTACTCTGAACAACGACCTCGTTTGTGTTCCGCTCTGTGATGCTGGTGGTTTGGCCATGGTTCGTCTCTAAAGTTCCTGTCGAGTTATCTCCTCCGACCCCCTCGCCTCTCGCTTCCTCCCGCTGACCATTACTCGGAGATGGTCGGGCTGGAACTTTGCTACTCGTCAGTACTTCCCTTGAGCTATCTAGTCGTTCTCACTTTCAACTCCGGTTGCTTCACCCTGTCGAGTGTTACTCGAAGATGAGGATGGTCGGTTTGGACCTATGCTACTCGTCAGTATTGCCCTTGGGGCTATCTAGTCTTTCTTACTTTCAAACTCAGTCATTTCACTTTGTGGACTGTTCAATGGGGTTAGTGGGGGTGAGTCTCTGTTCCTCAGAGAGATGCTAGAGTAAGTGGGCCAAGGGCGATACCCATCAGAATAGAAATTTGATGAATAACTTGGCGGGGGAGAGGGCGAGCGAGGTGGGACTAGCCAAGGAGGAGTTGGTGCTCTATATACAAGAGAAGGATGGTAAGACTCAGATACGAAGCGCTCTATAGCCTGGGATCTGAGAAAGGAATCATCTGGTATTGGAGGTGATCGCGGTCGTGGATAGTAGTATGGATGATGCGGTTCGGGCATGTGAACTGGTCAAGGGTGAATCCACCACACTGACAGGTTGCTGCGCACGTAGATGGTGACCGTGAGGAGCGCCAGACCAATCTCCCAATATTTAGACGCGCAAATCTTGGCGAAATGAGCCGAACCAGCTCACTCCTTCAATCCTTCAACGTTCGGATGGCGTACGACGCCATCATTCCAGCACACGCGTCAGAGGCGATTCATGGGTGAGTGTGCCGCTCGTTCAATGCCTCATTTCATAGCACAGCCCACCAGTGACGCTGTGAAGGCACGTGCCACTAGATCATAAAGGGGGGACTCGAATTCAGGTTCTCCTATGAATGTCGTTGGTCCCTGACCGACTCGGGATGGACGCCTTCTATCGAAACTATACTATCGTTCAGCAGATGACTGCTGGTGAGCACGATTTTGGCCTCGGAGATTTACAGTGGGTGTCCCACATGTGACAGTTGCTCGCCGAACCGGGCACAAATGTGTGGCGTTGGCAAGGGCGTTGGCGTCCAACATCGGTCAACGACTTGGGATGCGTCCAAGGA
The DNA here is from genome assembly GCA_038094275.1 of Tubosaeta brunneosetosa. Lineage (NCBI taxonomy): Eukaryota > Fungi > Basidiomycota > Agaricomycetes > Boletales > Boletaceae > Tubosaeta > Tubosaeta brunneosetosa. The sequence continues at coordinate 16,561 of JBBPTV010000602.1, read as the reverse complement.
CAGCGACACGGTGGCAACCTGCCAGGTGGCTATACTCTGTGTGCCAGGGAGCAATAACTAACAATGTGTATCACAGGAATGACGCCACACCCTCTTGGATGTGGAGAGGATGTGCCATACTAGGTCGACTCTTGGGTTTACAACTGGTTTTCCGGTTTATCACCACGATTGCGTCCGTGGTGACCCTGGTGGCCAATCGGTGCGTCCACTTTCAGGCCTTTTGCACTTGTAACTTCACCAGCGTTCCGGTCTGACTAGACACGAGTGTGTCATTTGTCAAGATCCAATACGCGGCACGAAGATTCGTGCCCCCTGCGGCCATTACTACGACATTGGCTGCATCACAGATCTATTCCGTGCTGCAGCCAAAGACGAGACCCTCTATCCTCCCCGCTGCTGCAGGAAAGAAATCCCCTTGATAAAAGTCCAGCGACACCTTCCTCGCGCTCTCAGCGTAGCATTCCGGGAGAAGGACACCGAATTGCGCACCTTGAATCGCGTCTATTGTTCCTCTCCCACATGCGACCGGTTCTTGGGACCCCTAGTGACCGAGACCGTCTTGGTCAGAACGGTATACACCTGCAAGTGCGGAAGACGAACCTGTGGCGAATGTCGTACACAGCACGCTGGGCGACGGACACACGTCTGTCGTCCCGACGCCGACACTGCCCAAGTCCTCGCGCTCAGTCGTGCGTCTGGCTGGACGCGGTGCCCGGGCTGCTCGCAGATGGTCGAGCTCAGCACGGGGTGCTACCACATGACGTGCCGATGCCGAACCCAGTTTTGTTACCTCTGTAGCGCAAAGTGGAAGACGTGTCGTTGCCCATTGTGGGACGAACACCGGTTACTGGCTGCCGACGAGAGGGTGGACGAAGCGAGGGTAGACGTACCGTTCTGGGGGAATCGAAGGCGGACTGCACGACGCAACGGACGTGCCGCCGCGACTTTTGCCCATTTTAACACCATCTCTGACGTCTTGGACCTACTTGTTTCCTTTTTCTTTTTTTTCTTCTTCTGTGTTTGAGAGGCACTAGAACAGAAGACGGTAACTGCCTGCACAAGGCGGGGATACTTGAAGTTCTGTGACCCACGTTAGATAGTATTCCGGTCTCCAGAGGTTGTCCTATTACAGAGCTTCGAGCACGTTCACTGGTATCCACGTAGTAGTACTAGGGAGCGCAGTGGCACAGCATGACGCTTCCAGTGGCGGCTGCCACACTGCGCTGAACTTAACTTTGACGCTACAGCAGTGCTACAGCCTTCCATAATATGGAACCCATCGCCATTCCACCTCCATAGCGCTGCTGTCCTGACAAGGTCTTAATCAAGACCACCCAGAGTCTCGGTGCCTCCCCACAATGGATGCCCCGGAGAATCGTGGCAAACCCATACTATTCGGTCGTTTTCTTCACAAGATAGATAACGGAAAACAAAGGGCGCAAGGTGATTCCAGTTGTCTTCGAGTCATTGGTGGTTGATACAGCACTTTTTACGAAGAGCCTACGCGAAAGGACGAATCTGCCCGTGCCCATTTTGCAGATACAAATCTCTCGGCGGACCCGGTTGGCACGTCTGAGTCTCAATCCTGTGATTCTACATTAACTCCTTCATTCGTTTCTATTGACGTTCGTGTCTCACAGCTGGAGATGACTCCGATGACTCCGATGACTCCGACGAGTGTTTCTACCTGGCCCCCGAACAAGCCCCCTTGCATGACCGGGGTGATTCGTTTCATGGCACCTCAGATGTCGATGCCCTATCCGTTCAACACGATGAAATGGACTTGGCTTATTCTATCAAGGGCATGTATCGCATTCTCGACCTTGCCTCCGAGCAGAGCAGTGCCGGCGGTCTCGGTGAGCATTCAGTCAGCCAAACTCAGTTGTGTCGAGTACTGACGGACCACAGTCGATAAGATCATCATATCCCAACGGTCGCTGAAGGCATTCATCAACAGCGTCTGTCCCGGTGCATACTCGTCGATGACCAAAGTCAATTTCAAGGCCCTCGACAATTTTGTCATTAAACCCATTGGTGTCTATGGAAACAAAGGCGAAATCATACGATTCCTCTCGCAACTCGGAGCAATCGATGAAGTCATGTACGTTGTGCCGATGACACTACTCGTCTCCATACAGCTCATATCTCGTCTGTCAGCGCTGCACAGCTTCTCGTGGACCCTGATTTGCAAACGCACACCCAACCGTCCTTGCGTTCTGGCTTATACATTCTCACATCACAGGAGCAAGTTGGGGTTTCTCAACAAGTATTTGTTCTTTACTGGCCCGAGGAAACAACTTGGGACGGCTCGGCGCTGTCTTCTGTGCGTCGAAATCGTGTCACATTCATGAGGTTCGCTCAAACCCACTCAACTTGCAATGCTCGAGTATGAACCCCTTCCGCATAGATATTTAACGAAGATCTGTGATCAAATAGTATCACTCATCTCATCCGAGTATGCAAAAACTATTGTTTGGAATGAAGAAGATCGCATAGCCGCAAATGATTGTGAGACATCTGAGGTCAACAAGCCCGTGTCACACCGGATGTTTGCATTTGAAGTCGCAGAAACAAATCAGCAGGAGGAATCTGTGACTGTTTGCGAGGGCTTCAAGGTCGGATTGTCTTGGTACTTGCGTCATTCCTACTGATGAAACTGATGTATTACATTAATTTTAGGCTGTTTCGAAGGAGATTGTCCTTCCGGAGACCCCCGTTGGAAGTCCAGATCTGATGAACCCTTCCCTGAATGTGCCGTTCTTACTCTTTGGTGAGACGACACAAGGCTTCATGACCGTGAAATATCAAGACGGTAAGGTGATAGTAGACAAGTTGAAATTGCACAAGATGTCGCCTCTGTTGCTCGAAACATACTTGTGAGTTCCTCTTGGTTGATGGTGGTTGCATCTTCTGATTTGGTTTGTACTAATAGGACATCTGATTGCCTTCGCCTGAGCGAGAAATTGGACCAGGATGCCTTGGAAATCTTGCTTCGTTTCGGACTCGCAAAGCGATTCTCACGCCGCTGCCAAAAATGGAGGGATAAGTCTGCCGCTATTCAAAACAAGTCCAATACGAGTGCTAACAGAGATATCAACAATATGCAAGGGACATCAAAGATGGAGCTACCGGGGCTGGAAAGGTCGTTGTCCGAGGCGATTGTGAACGAGGTGCTTCGATTATATCCGTAAGTCCAAGTTATTTCACTTTCTGTAGGCTACGTAATGATTCAATCGAATGTTAGATGCTTTGACAGAAAGGCGTTCACATATTCTCAGGATGGTAAAGAGTGGTCTGGTGAGCAGCCAGGTATGTGTTAGTTTCCTTCGGGCATTTATATGATTACATGTCGAGTCGTTTCATCTCAGAACACCTTTCTGAGTTCCTGACTCCACCACAAGTCAGTAGACTTATGCAACAGCTAGATCGAGATTTCCAGAATATCGGCGACGGTGATTTTGAAAATGCCAAGGATCGTATCTGCGTATTCAAGGAGATGCACCATCTCCTAGAAAGAGACAATATGGGGTTGGGTCGCAAGGCATGTCTGGAACTCTTGAGAGCTGTGTTGGATGGGAAGGTCGAATCAAAAGGGACCAGCGGAGCTGGCGAATGGTTCCTAGGATGGTTCTCGGGGTTCTGGAACCACAGGAGCAACACAGAGAATCTCTTTCACTATGCGACGCAGGCCGCAAAGCAGATCTCCGACACTCAGTTTTTGAGTCGGGTTGAACAGGATGAAAAGGTGTATGTCAAACACTTTCCACAAGTCGTAGATCTGGTGAATCGGGCAAGACAGAAGGCGATCGAATATTTGGAGGCCAGTATCGCAAGGACGCTAACAATGTTCGCACGTGAAGTACGGGAGCTGCGAGAGGAGGAGCGTAGGGAGCGAATCAAGCGTGAGCACAGAAGGAAGGCAGAACAGGAACAGGATAAACTGCGAGCGGATTTAATCAAGGATATCAACGATTTGTCTGCACAATCTGCTACTTCGTGCGTCTCTGGGTCATTCCGTGTGATCGATTGTCAAACGTGTTCCTTGTAGACACACCTTCTGCATTGACAACGCGGAGGAGGTCCCACAAAAGTTCGGTAAGCACGTAGTTCTGTGCTTTCTCCTTATCTTCACTCAACTGTGGTAGGTTCTCCGTCTTATCGAATTTCGGGGGCCCGATTGTCACAACAGGGCCCAATGGCCATCTACAGAGTGCATTTGATGAACTTGACGACACAGGATCAGCAAGAATTGCAACTGAATCCAAAGGCGAACCCTGCACCACGTTTCCAGTCCGGTCATCACTTTGCATTACCGTTGGGTCACTCGGTGGTGTGCGTTCGTGGTTTCTTTACTTGACTTGCGTCTTGAGCTGAGTCCTGTGTTTTTTTACGAGCAGACGAGGTCAATTGCTTGAGGAAGGGAAACTGTTGTTGGTTATCGCCGACCATGAGGGGAACCTGAGTGTTTACTTGGAAAGACTGGCAGCCATGGACAACGCGATTTCACGCGGGCATACGAAGCGACTCAATCGTGAAAGAATTGGTCAGAAGTTTGTGTTGGCGTACGATGAATCGAAAAAAATGTTGGTTGTCGTATCATCAGACAAGGTGCGTCTGTGCTTATGGTACTGCGTGGTTTCTTCGAGTCTCACTCTGTCACAGCTGCTACTATACGTTCTTGTGTTTGATGAGATACGTGGCTTCCAGGCTGTGGGAGGTATGACCAACCTCCATGCATGGTACCATGAGGAGGTATCGATTTGTCACGCCTGTTTCGTGAGCGGGAGCGAAGAATTGCTCTTGGTTGACTCACAAGCACGAGCGAGAGTGTTCTCTTTGGTCACGCTCCAGTTTCGGTTCGTTTGATTTCTTTTTTCCTTTTACATCTGATATTAATGATGGACTAGGCCTGCCACACTACAGCTCGATCGAGTTCCCTATAGTGTGAACTCGACACCGGATGGCACCTGCCTGCTGGTCACGCAGGCCCGAGAAAGTGGCTTGGCCATGACGGCGTTTCACTGGAGCACCTTTGGTTTAACAGAAGGAATTCCACTTGACCTAGGCCCAATCGCGGTTGAGAATGGTCTTGTCGTCACATCATTGATCGGCCGAAACATAGTCCACACAGTCATGCTTGATTTCCAGGCACACGCATGCAGGTCCCGATTACTGGACATCACTTCCAAAACGGCAGGGTTTACTTTCCAGAAGATGGGTGCGAGTACCTCTTCTAGACGACACGCCACAGGAGCTGAGCTTACGACTCCAAACAACTCTTTCATCGAGTGCTTCATGGAAGTTTGGACGCGTTTCCCCGTCTTGTCAGAAGTGCAGCGCGAAACGATTTCTCCGTCGAGTCTCCGGAGTACGCGGACGCTCGTGTTTGTGACGGATCGTGACCATACACGTTACGCGCCATATTTTACGCAGATGATCCAGAAGTTTGAGAGAGAGACGAAGAAATTTACGGGGGACAAGCTCAAGTCCATCCAGGTCTCTGCGCTGCCATTCTCCGTTTTCTGTCCCAAGTTGTGTGGTGGTGCGCGACAGCAGAACTCGCTTGAGGATCAGCCGTGGAGTGTCTCTGCTTATCGTGCAGGAGAATGGCTAGTCGAATTCCTATGCTTGATTCCAATTCACCTTGCCGTGGTGAAGGACAATCGGTTCATGCCTCTTAAAGATGGGATGTATTCGCCGGAACTGGAGAGGTCTTTGTTGGGTGCGGATGTGAACCGGATTGTGGATAATCTATCCTTTGGTTGGTATGAGTCATTGTTTCAGTCCTACATGGCGTCCAAGGTGCGATTCGTTCTTACTCACAAAATGCGGTCTGTTCAAGACATCGACGACAGCCTACTAGGGTGGTGTCCTCCATGGGAGAACAATCTGTCGGAAAGAGTTTTGCATTGAATCACCTAGTTGATACATCATTTGCTGGTTCGGCTATGCGGACAACGGAAGGTGTATGGATGTCGGTCACCCCCACCAAGGATGTATTGATTGTTGCACTCGATTTTGAAGGTTTGTGAACTTCATTCGCGGTCCACACTCGTTCATTGGCGTGCGTGATGCTTTCTAAACACGTCTGCAGGTGTTCACAGCATCGAGCGCTCTGCTCAAGAAGATACGCTGCTCGTTTTGTTCAATACCGCGATATCTAACTTGGTATGTGGCATGGGGGTAGAGACGTTCTGATTCAAGCCAGCCCTTGTTACAGGTATTGTTCCGCAACAACTTTGTGCTCAGTCGGGACATTACTGAGCTCTTCAGATCGTTCCAGTCGAGCTCAACGATACTGGACTCGAAAGCGAATCCGTCACTATTCCAGTCAACTTTGGTCATCATTATCAAGGCACGTCTACCGGGCTGCTCACCGAGTTGTGCTCCTAAGGCACTTTCTTTAATGCAGGACGTGGTTGAGTCGGACAATGCCGAGATCGCCAAAGAGTGAGTGCACGTATATCCTGATTAGTACACAAGACCATGACCTTCTCCGTTAACAGGTTTTCCCTAAAGTTTCAAAGGATTGTGCAGGCTGAAAGAGAAGCGAATTTCATTTCTCGGCTTCACGCAGGGAAACTGATTGTCATGCCATGGTAACGTAGAATCATCGGCTTGGCTGATCCCAAGCATCACCCCACTAATTCCCTGCATAGGCCTGTCATCGAGTCAACAGAGTTTTATGAACTATTTTCTACGCTCAAGGAGCAATTGAATCGACAACCAATCACACACCCATCGGCTGGGGGGTTCTTGCATTCGATGAAAACATTGATGGCAAAATTGAAGGTGAGCCAATTCTTTGAATGACAAGCGCATTGTGTCAAGTTCCGATTTTATGATCTTCCAGGCGAATGACTGGGGTGCCATGTCTCGTATGTTAATCACTTGCTGATCCCTAGGAAATGTGTTGACTATGAAATGAAGAAACCATAGCATCTCATCGTGCAGAGCAGATTACAACGCTGCTTGGGAATGCGCTCGCCTACGGGTATGCGGAAGTTGGACCAGAACGTCAGCCTTTAAAGGTGAAGTCGTACTTATAAACATGTCCCCCGCGCTAACTCGCGACACAGAATTTGGACACAGACTTGCCTATCGAACTACCAGACACTCCCTACCAACTTTTCATTGACAGTGTTGACGACCAGTCTGTGTCTTGCGAACGCACGTTGAAAGTCCTTCGAACTGCTTGGGACGGCCATGCGTCCCGTCAAAGTATTTCGGAAGACGAATGGATCATGGGTCTAACTCAACACCTTGAATGGATCGTGGACTTGCGGATTGCCCACGTCAACGAATGGTTGAACCAGAACTTCGCGCGGTTCCAACAGGCAACTGGCGGCGGGAGCTATGCATGTATCGATGACTTAAAGCGTCTTTTTGAAAGCTCTGCAGTGGATTTGAAGGGAAGTGTGCAGCTGTGTGGGTTAACCTGTGCGGAATGTCAGCTACGGTGTATACACAGCCGGTCGCACGAAGGTGCACACGACTGTCTGTCTGATCATGTTTGTGCGCACGTGTGCGACTTCTGTTCGGTACCGGATTCTGACGAGCATCGGTCGTGTACGATGAGGTGAGTGGCATCCCTATGATGTTTTGCTCTTGGCTGACGAGTGTGACAGTGCGGGACACGCGGGAAAGCACGTGTATGTATCTGTGGCCCCGGCCGAATATACGATGACTCACGTTCCATCAAAGATGTGTTCCAAGCCAGCATTTATGTGGAGAGCCATGCAAGTTCTCGGGGAGGTGTGGTTGTCTGAACGTGTGCGTCATGGTACGCCATTTTCATGGATTCGGACATGGTTTTGACACTGACCATAAAAGATGGCCGATCACTCCGGAGAGGAACATCTCTGCGCAGCCCCCGTTCATACTTGCGGGAAGGTGAATTGATTTTGGTTTTTGAATGCTTGTAGATATTCATCTCGGTAGCCATGTGGCCTTTTCGGCATAATGGTAGTCGACAAGACCTACTCGTGTCCTGGGGGTTGTTCTATCACCTGGTAGTTTCATTTATTATGGTATCAGTGTATTTGCATGCACTCATTATGTTTTAAGCGAGACCGATCATTCTCTTCATCGATGTAGTGCACGGTACTGTACTATTCAGTGCCAGTTGTGTAAGCGTCTTTGTGCAAACAAAGACCACATGCATGGGCTTGACCCCGTTGCGATCCATCTATGCGGGTATGTATGGCACTCGAGTAATGATCGCGTTTGTGACTTACTGAGAACTACAGGGAAGAACATCTGTGTATTGCCCCTTGTGAAGCCAAGGGAATATGCGAGATCGAAACGGCCCCTCAGTCGATCCAGGCGACGTTCAAGGGTAGAAACGAGACATTCCAGTATACCAAGGTTCGCTTTCGGACAAGAGATGTTTAATCTGATGTTCAGTGTTGTTGCAGTACACTCAGTGTTCGTTTGAGATTTCTGCGGTTTGTCCTACTTTAAGCTCATGGTATATAACTTGATAGTCGCGAAACGTTTAACTTGCATCAAGCCGATCCCGCTTGGCGCGACGAAACACACAGGGCTTCACAACCACAGCTTAGACAAGAACATTGTTCACTTCTGCGAAACGAAGTTGGGTGCTCAATTGCTCTGTCTCCTTCGTCTCATCGTTTTCAGGTGCCGCAGCTGCGGGTATTTTTGCAAACTACCTCTTGGTACGTTGGATACATACATAAACACGGGATTGATCGAGTGCCAATGACTTGCTCAAAGGCCATGTGCAGCAAGAGCACGAGACTCACCATGGATCTATGTCACTCACCCGCTGGGCTATAGCAGGGCCAGACGATGTAGCGCTGGAAATCGAGGGACATAAGTTCTCCACTGACGATGAGGGTGGACCAATGTTGTGCAGCCTTGTTTGTTCAGCAATGGGGCGGCATGTACACATCGACTACTGTCGCCGAAATGAGGCGGGATGGGCATGCAAAGGAGAAGTGCAACACCTTACGCAAAGATTGCACCTTAGGCAGGATAAAGATATGATCACACACAGTCTGTTTTGGAAGCGGAGCGGTAAGTGCTATTTGAGTGCATTAGCGTTGTCGGGCGACGAACTCGGAACAGGTTTTAAGGACCCATACTCTAACGAAGAGAAGACAAACTTTGGCAAATGGTACGCTCACGTTCTAATTTTTCACTCTATTTGGTGATTATTGACCATCGACAGCGATGCTATGTGCGCAGGTATGCATGTTTCGTCTGGTCTTGTTTCACCTGGATATTTATCTGAACAATATGCCTGATAGGACCCGAACACACGGCAGGTGGTGGTGGTGGTGGTGTAGATATACCTTCTTACTGTGTCTTACCTCTTTTCCATCCTCCTTCGAACACAAAAACCTCCCTGGCAGGGGTGGGTTACATCTCGAAGGATGGACATCAATTTGCGTGCAAGCAGCCATTAAAACAGTCTTTCCATATGTAGGTTCATCTAGTTTATGCGCTAGATGTCAACCTGATATTATTTCCATAGAATCTTTGTTGCAGATCAGTAAGTATTAGTTTATACTTGTCTCGCTTGGGGTCATTCACCCTCTTTCCTGCGTTCATAGCTCCAGCTCAATGTCCCACGTTGATCGAAGGCCACTTCCCAATACACCGGTAACTGACCGAATTTGTTTCTCTGCGAACAATCGATATGGGGCTGTTCTCTCGTCACTATACACTTTCTGGGCGGCGCGTGCGGCGGCGATTGCGAACTCAGGTGCTGCGCAACGAGATGCGTATAGCGTGATATTGTTTGATGGCTCCGTTGACACACCGATCACGAATGATCTTACCAGCACACCAGATCAATTGCTGGATATTCTACTTGAATTCCGTACTGGCCATGGCACTGATTTTACACTTGCGATTCAACAAGCGCAGCGAGTCATGGCAGAAAATTGGAGTGCTGAAAGGTAAATGTTTCCTTCTTGTCCTCTCTTCCTGCGTAACCATGCCTCTTGGGACAGATATCCGGCCATCATCTTTCTGTCTGACGGAGAGTGCAGTATTGACGACTCTGTCATGCAAAATCTGTGCAGCACGGCTATTCGACTCGGGTTAGCGTTGGTTGCACGCAGTACAATGTTTGGACTGACACGCCTTTTCACAAATGTAGAATGGCAGTCTCATTCCACGCTGTGTTTTTCGGCTCGGATTCCCGGTCACCCTTACCTCGCATGGTTGAAATCGCGCGTGAGGCACAGCTTGCTTCTACAACTGTGCTATCGTCCTACTGGGAAGCACCCGACACGGTGCGTGCACTTGTATCGTGGTGCTCCGACTGCTTATTCTACCCCGTCATCCGCGTATACCATGTTAGGTCCGACTCGCCAAGGCGTTCCAGGCCATTGAAGAGTCGTTGCGAAAACCAAGGGGAGGACTGATGCAATATTGACGTGACATGTATGTTTGGTCACATTATCGCCTGATAGAATGGTAGCAGTGCTGCACAGGACCAAAGTTTGAAAAGAACTCCTTGCTTATGGGGTAGCCGGCGCGTGTTGATATTGATTTATGGTGAAAATGGTGCTTGCAGGCAAAAGTAAACACACAAAGAATCTCTGTTGGATATGAAACTAGATCTTGTTACATGGAGACAGAAAGGTATGTGTTAGGTGGCGAAGAGACTACGGAAAACATGGCATGTCAATGCATCAACGCCCCTCTTGGCTTTCGCAACGACTCTTCGATGGTCTGGAACGTTTGAGCAAGCTGGGTCTGGCGCAGCACATAGAAGTCATTAGATTGGTGCGGTCCAGAAACCGCAAGACAAGTGCACGCACCGTGTCGATCGCTCGCGAATAGGATGTTAACACTGTCGTTGCAGCAGGCGCAAATGGATCCACCAGTGCGTTGTTTTGCGCATCCCGCGCAATTTTGGCCATGCAACGCAGGGTTGTCGAACGGTCCTCCGGACCGAACGAGACTGCATGAAACGAGACTGCTCTCCTGAATTACGCGTCAGCCTAAACACTGCATGCGAACCTGAGGTAGTTGCCACAACCTTGATAGATCAGAGATCAATTGCTGTGTCGGTTCGTGTTCGTTTCCACGCTCGCTCCCATCATGGCATGCAGTATTCATGTGAAAGACAAACAGATCATGGTCCATCGGCGGTCCAAGTGACACTTCCCAATCTCATGGCAACTACAGCACCTCGATCGTACGAATATTGCTCGTCAAGTCCGTGAAGGAAACCTCTGCACGACACTGTACCATGATCAAGCTGTCCGCTGCGACCCGCTTATATTCGGTGCGCGACACCTGTTCGAACAAGAGCGCCCCGAACGGCTGCTTCAGACGCACGATCAACCGGAGGGCTCGCATCACCGCGTCGCGTCGCGCGCCGCCGCGCACAAACTCTTGATCCAGCAAGGGCCGGATCCACGGGTGAACGATGTAAAGATCGTTCATCGTGGTCAAAGCATCCTCTGTCTTGATCTCCACGTCACCGAACAGCTCCGTCGTCGCACGATATGTCCGCTCGTCCCGTCGTGACTTGCGGATGCTGGAGACGTGAGAAACAATCCCAGGGAGTCGTAGTCGACTGGAAGCGACGGTGGGGGACGGGAGCTTATTCAGTTCGTCGTACAGAGTGATTGCGAGGGAGAGATCAGGGATGGATGAGCGCAATTCGGCGACTGACCGGTCCAGCTCGGCCGTCTCCATGTGTGGAATGTGCGGCGGCACGAGTGGATTGTAGACGGTTAGGTTCTCGGGCAGACAACTGTTGTGGGCATTCGCAGTCCCGGTCCAAGCAAGGATAGTGGCGTCTCCAGATCCAGTAAGGACATATTCTAGGAGGCGGCCGACCGCACGCGTGCCCTCGCCGTATATGACTGGAATAGATGCATCGAGGATACCAAGCAGTGAGTATGCAATATCTTCAACGAGGGTTGTTTGGCGCGTTGAAGCCAAGTACAGTTTCTCTCGTACTTGGTTGAGTCCAGGTTGAAGCAAGGCCACCTGTTCAACAGAGACCTGCGACATCGCCATCTCCCTTTGGATGGCAGGCGAATCTTTATGATTCTCAAGCGTCAATCCAAGGTAGGGTTTCCAGTCTGCCGTGTAGAAAAGGACCCTCTTAGCGGCGACATATTCTTGGTGGGTCCATACTCTGGTGTTCCAAATGCTCCGTTGGGCACCATCAGGCTTGTCCGACAACGATGAGACATCGCATAGGTGGATGATCGTGAGGGATGATCTACGATACCATGCGAACATGGCAACGAGCGACTCCTGTAACACCACATTGTTCTCTTTATCGATACAACAGGTATCACTCCATGCCCATCGGAATCCGAGAGAACGCACGAGGGAGCAGAAGGTCTGCAGTTTCATGTTTCCGTGTGATGTCTCTAGCTTATAGACGGTGACGCGCTCGACCTGTTGGAAAAGAGGCTCCCCGTGCTCCCACTTGTGTGATAACATCACGTATCGGTAGAATTCCTCCACCTTCCTCGCGATCCCCCCGCGGTCCGCCTCGTTCGCCATGGATGTCACGAGTTCATTGAAGACCGGAAGTGCTTCAAATGCCTTTGCTTGTTGTATCTTGTCATTCAGGCGGCCGGTTGTGGTGTCGACGAGAATCCGCGGCATGGGCATAATGGTAGCATGGATGATACGCCGAATGGCGGACATCACTTCGGTGTACCGAGAACGTAGTTCTACGGGGTGTCAATCACCACGACTAGGGTAATACTCATAATAAGGCTCACCACCAACGCGCACGTCCGGTGCCTCTTTGAGTTTCGAAAGCATCGTATCATGGGCCGCAACCGCTTCCCCATGACGCTTCAACCCAAGCAACGCGGCATGCCTTTGCTCGTGCCCTAGATGAGATGATGGGTCTAGAGCAATCGCCTACACCCGCGTTATTGACACTATCAGCAACGTCGAGAGAGAAAACGTACGTCGTCAGCGTCCTTTAACGCGTTTTCCCACCATCTCATCATCAGTCTTGCTTTGCTTCGCTTGATCAGAATGTCCATGCGATTCACTGGATCGAGCGAGAATATGATCGAGTAGAGTTTGTCGGCTTCAGTGTGCTCTTGCGCATCCAAAGCCACGTCGGCGAGCTTTTCCAGCCTCTTTGCGCATCGTCGTTGAAAATCTGCGTCGGACGTTCAGTCAATTGTTAGCGGTATCCTTCTGCTCCCACTTACCAGACTCCCATCGTGCTCGCTCATTGTCAACCTCTGCGTCTAGTGCGAGTTCACTCTGCATTTGCCGTAAACATGCAACTGCTTCCACGGGACGACCATCCCGTTCGAGAACGTCGCAGATTGTGTGGTAAATGCTGAACCTTGGCAGGTTCAACTGACGAAAAGGATATCAGCCTCAAGGGTTAGGACGCGAGTCAGACATACCTCACGAGCGCCGAGCAGTACCTCGTTTGTCGACCCATGGAGCAACATTGTGCTCACCCACCTGGTTAAGAAAGTATTTGGGCTCGACGGGTGCAGGGACAGTGCGGTGGCATAGGCGGTAAGTGCTTCGTCGTCTCTCTCGTCCCGTGATGCCCTGTCGCCAATTTGTTCCAATGTAACGACGCAGTTGTCCCTGAAGGCTGAGAGTGACAGCTACATGAATTTACTCCTATGAAGTGTAGCGACAAAACCCACCAGAGAGCCAATCCATAATGATCGTCTCAGACTTTACGACATCATTTACAGACCTTGTGATGTCGAGGAAGGACTTGGCAGCATCAATGACATTGCCATTGGCATACAGTGTTTCGCATCGATGTTTCTGTCTGTGCGCATGAAGAATTTGGTGGGTCCTAACAAGTTCGGTATTAGATTGTTGGGTACTTCTATCGGCGCTTTGACGAGAGTCGGCGAGTTGGGTATGGAGGTTTTGGATGGTTGATTTGAGGACCTTAATTTCTCCGTCTTGATCAAGTTAGACGACTGGCTTTGAGAATTCGAACCAGGATAGCCGGCGTACCATATTTTTGTTCGGAACCGACAAGTTTTGAGCGAAGCTCTTTGACAGTTTTCTTGAGATCACCTGATTTACCAAAGGATGATAAAGCAAATTCGAGTAGATCGCGGAAAAACGCACTGGACATAGTGTTCTGTGCTGCCAGATCTGCACGTAAAGACTTGCAAGTGCTGGTCAGAACATCCTCCTTTTCTTTGGCCATGCGCTGGGCATCAAGGAACGATATGAGGAGTTTCATCATTGTGGCTTCGGGGTGTGCTTTAGTGCTTTCAGGGACCATCTCGGGCTATTTCCGTTAGTGTGTTGGGAGGAAGCAACCGAAGATCAACGCACTTGACTGTCAATATACGGAGCGAAAAGGACATGAAGCAGGTTGCGCGAAGCGATATCTGAACTCCCAGCGATCACCAGTTCGTATTTTTGGGAGATTGTCATGAAGTCAATGGAATCAGTATGGGGAACGACAGTGCCGATTTGCTTATGGGTAGCCGTGTCCCAGAACGAGACGGATGAGTTCGCACTAGCTGCGATGAATGCGCCGTCGACTGACAGTGAGATGCATCCGGGATGAACGTCGCTGTGAATCGGCCATGTAGAGAGCGTCGATCCAGAGTACACGTCAACGCAGTAGATGTTGCCATCAGACGACAAGGCAAAGGTTCGCTTGCTGTCCCTGGCCCAGACGATGGAGCATGCGGGAACGTGCATGACGTTGAGGATCGCATCCTGGCCGACGGTGATCACGAGAAAGAATGTGCTGCACACCAGAGCGAGTAACGCGCCATCGGGCGAGAACTTGATCGCGTACACGTCCACGTTCGGCCAGACCTTTGGCCGTTCGCCAGCGATGAGGTCCCAGACCTTGGCAGCCTTATCACCTGCACTTGCGAGTTTGGTCCCGTCGGGTGAAATGTCGACCGTCTTGACGGCTTTCTCGTGTGCCCCGAACTCGTTCACCTTGTCGCGACTCTCCGCATTCCAGACGACGACTTGGCCATTGTTCGTCCCAGCAACGATCCACTTTCCATCCTGTGAGGCAGCCATGCTTTGAACAGCGTTCCCCGCGTCCATTGGTGGTCCCACTTCTTGGCCATCTCCCGTTCTCCAGCAACGTATCGTCCCATTCTTGTCCCCCCTCATGATGTGATCTCCATCGGCAAGAAACACGACCGTAGACCATATCTCATTTTCAGTGACAGGGGAGTTCGCCGGAGGAGCAATCGGGCCTCGTTTGGGGGCTGTTTTGTTGATCGGCCTCTTCTCGAAGGTGTGGGAGGATTCGCTTCCTTTCGTCACTGGCAGTGGCAAAGTTCTCGTCAGTGTTTCTTTCTTGGTTTCGTTGCCGTCTTCAGTGACTCCGGTTGCTTCTCCCCACTGACTGTAACCCGACGAGGGTCGAGTCGAACTTGCCTCTTGGGCCGCCTCGCTTTTCATCATCTCGCCATCAATGTCTCTTTGCTGACTTTTACTAGAAGAGAGTTCTTGGTTTCTCGTCAGCATTTCTCTTCCCATTAGCCCGCGTACTGACTCTCTTTTCTACGCAGGAAACCTTTGCGAATCTTATGCATACTTGGTGTAGGCGACGGAGAGTAAAACGAAGAATGTGCAGCTACGCCACCACCTGACTACTTTTGGGCACCAATAGTGCTCGTTTTCTTTCCAAGTAATTTATGGTCTGTCGACCTCTTCTCACTTGTCCTGCCAAGGTGCTGTTAGATGGCTCGCCCATAGACTTCAACGTCACATTTGTTATGCGTCATATTGCAAATCCGACGACGATAATGTCCAAAGCATAAGCATAAGTCCCCGATCTCACACCAACACATTCGTCTCAGAACCACGACTCCGTCCCAACCTCTCACTTGCGCTTGTTGAACGCTGCAGCGCCATGGCCCTCGTCAGCGTCCCATGCACAACCAAACGCGAATCACGACTCACAATTACTCAACGACATGACCGTCTTTTCCAACTGCATGCGCGTGTTCTTGCCCGCGATGCCCTCGACGGCCTGCAACGCCGACGCGATCCCCCCCGGCATCCCGCCCCTGCCCATTCCACCTGCGTTGGCGTTTCCGCCTCCGGGGACGGCGCCGTCGTACGGCGTCCCCGTGCCAGGCCCATACGACGTGCCATAGGACGACGACGACGAAGGATCTGCACGACATATTCAGCGCTCAGGGACACAGTCACGACGACAACGACGTACGCGGTGTATATCCATGCGGGTACGGCTGCTGGCCCTGTCCGTACCCAAACCCCGCCTCGTATCCCCCTTGGCTCGGACCCGGACCTGGATGCGGATAGTCCGCCGGGCGGCCTTGTCCTCCATACGGCGCATATGCCGACCCCGGCACAGCCTGCACCTGCCCAAATCCGACCGGCACAGAGTGGATGGGGGTGTACGACCCGTGACGCACAGGTTCGTACCCCTGTCCGTGCCCGTGCCCGTGCCCATACCCGCTGTCAGAATACGCGTGGTGCAAGCCCCCCGGCGCCATGGCGTGCACGGGCGACGCGCTGCCAGTGTGCCCATGAAGATGCCCGTGCCCGTGGCTCTGACTCTGGGTGTGCCCATGCACCCGGCCATACATTGGCGCATACA
>JBBPTV010000601.1:0-18133 GCA_038094275.1 Tubosaeta brunneosetosa | reverse complement strand
TCGACTATCCTCATCCTCAGTCCATCGCATCGAACGCGCTGACTGAGGTGAGTATCTGTCGTAGATTTGTTCACTTCTTCCCTTATTGATTTGTTCTCGTAGTCGAACTCGTTTAGGTGAATATATATAGTCCATCGCATCGAACGCGCTGACTGAGTCGAACTCGTTTAGCGCCACTCTCGCTCGTATATTCACGTCAACTTATGACCTAGAGGGTGGAGTGTGAGACATTTCTCTGCAAGATCAATGTCTTTGTTTAAATCTGACAAGTTACCCAGCTTTCTAAAACGTGCATTTATGCATACTGCAAGGTTGTTCAAAGCCAAATCATGACTTGGATGGCCAGTTGGACAAAGTTCAAGTCTTCTTTCTCCCATTTCAATAGCCCTGTTTAGATCTGTCATATTCTTCTGTACATAGTATCGCTTGCACAAAGAGAGTGAAAGTGCTCCTAGAGCTTTTGCATGATCTGAATGGCCCAGTGGGCAGAGATTGAGCCATTCTTGTTGCATATCTATAAGTTTGTCCAGGTCTTCCTTGTTTTCTTGACCATCATAATGCCTTCCTAAGGCCAATACAAGTCCTCCCAAAGCTTTGACATGCTGTTGATGCCCTATAGGACAAAGTTCAAGCATCCTTTTCCAAACCTCTACAGCTCTGTTGATGTCTGCAATATTTCCATCCATGTCATAAAGCAACAAAAAGATAGATCCAAGGTCATGCAGGGTGCTATTGTGATCTGCATGACCCAAGGGACAGAGATCCAATCTGGCTAATTCTAATTCAACTTGTACAAGCATGCAAGGAATATTTTTCAGGTTTTTTCCATAGTTGAATAGCTTCATGTCATAGTTTCTGAGTGCTGGAAGACAGTTATGCCCATTGGCTATGATCTGAAGCATAGATTCAATGACACATGGTGCACTGCAACTAAAAACTTACCAACTGCTCACTTGCCTTGCACACAATGGAAAGTGTTACCCCACCAGCAGAGAATCCAGATACATTGCCTTGTTAAATCAGTAATTATATCTGAGAAATAAATTCAAGACCTACTTTTCCAGATACCAGAGTCTAATAATGTGGCTACACTTGTTATCACTTTGTCACCCAATGGTTGTTTGCTCCATTCAGGGGTGAGCTCCTTTGGAAGATTCCAGATAGCAATCTGAACCAAGGTTCCTGGAGATCCAAAGCTATAGAAAATGTGGTGAATAAGTCTAAAAATAAAATATACAATAATACCCACAAGAGAAAGTGATGGTTCCATATGACAGTCATTCTATCCTCTGATATATTTCCTGAGCATGTGATTTTAGACTGGTCCTCAACACAGACAGTAACATGAATATCTCCTTTGGGAATGGGTGATGAGAGGGACAGTTGACAAACTGTACAAGGAAAGTGAGTATATATAAATACTGCCTGAGAGTACTTACCTGTTATTTGAAAGGAGATGTCATCAGGTTTTTTGAGCCAGTACATTGGAGTAAGTGGGAAGGTTAACCAGTAGGGGGTTGGAAGAGGTGAGCAGGCAAGAGAAGGATGTAGGAGATAAAGTGATAACAATGAATAAAAAATTGGGGCAAGGCTGATCAAGTGAAAAAATGGTTCATCAGAAACCAATACTTTGACAGAATCTATATTACTCACAAGAACAGAGCAGGAGACAATACAAAATGAAGTGGGCTGGAAACAGAGAATAAGAGACAAGATGAGAGATGAAAACTAAAGACAATAACAAAGGTAACTCACAGTGAAGGGAGCAGCTTATGAAACACAGTGAGAAACTATGATGTCAAGAGTGGAGGGGTGTCAGCTTCAAGACTGGTGGATGAAGTGATGTGGTACAGATAGCAAGTGGAAGGCAGGACACAGAAGTACAAAAGAACTGAAGAAATAAAGGTATGAAGAAAGGGGAGAAGCATGCAGAAAGGATCAGACAGGGGGTGTTTCAGCCGATGGCAGTTGGATAGAGAGATGGGGAGGGAAGATTTGAAAAGGCTCCGGTGAGTATGCAACTAATAGACGGAGCGGGGGTGCCCTACCAAACAAGAAGATGGTAGAATGAATACTGGGAGCAGGGAAGGGTCAGAAAGACTGGAAAAATGGCTGCGATGGGGATCTCGCAGCAAGAAAAGATGGGCCACAGCTGGAATTGAAAGGGACACGGTAAGATCGTTGAGATCGGCGAAGTTGGAGAGTCGTGGTGCGCACTCACATAGTAGGATGGTAAAGCGCCTGTACTAAATGGATGCGCCCGAGAAAAGTGCTGGGTGGGCCCGATCGAACCCAGGGAGGGTCGAAAACGTGTTACACAGACGTGCAGTCAACACAGCACAAAGAGATGGAAGCGAAGAACAACGTTGACGCGAGGCTGGTCGATGCCTGATTAGTCAGTGATAAGCCTACTTATAGACGATGCCAGAATAAAATAATGCTAATACATTATTTACAGCGATACTAGCCAACGGCACGACTGAGGGTACAGCGGTGGAGATTGGACATTCTCGACGCATTTGATAATACATGTTTTGACTTCTATCCGACCCTGCTTGAGGTCGATCCCCCAGCGCACGGCTATCGCCAACCGGGAAAAATGCAAAGTGGTATCAGCAATCAAGTAACGATCAACGGCTTAACAAACCACCTCGACTGTCACAACATAACGTCCAGTGGAACGGGCACTAAACTCGACTTTCGCGCAAAACCTTTAAAGCACCCTACATAAAACTTAGCAATGCACCGTCAGCATACCCACACACACAGGAGCGGACGAACCAGAGTGCATGGGAAGCCCAGATAACCATAGGGTGACATGTATGAGCACCACTAGTAGCACGAGCAGAGGCTATACTGTGCCTAGATGGGCGACGTCGAATGTGTGAGTGTGGTCATGCACTCCTAGTACGCGGTCTGATCACTGGACGATGCAGAGACGTCAGACGAGACTGTCAGGATGGGGATTAGTTCAAGGGATGGAAGCGTGGCCTCGTCATTGTCAAGTTCCGTAGAGGTCAGGCGAAGGTCCTGTGCCTCAATGACCCCGGGAGTTTGCGCGCGAGCGAGGAGAGGTTCAGGTTCATGTCGGCGCCAAGCCTGACATTGCTGCAAAAGAGGATCCAGTGGGGTTGATGACAGTAAGAGCGCACGAAAGCACCCAAGAATACAAATAGCAGCAGCACCCGTCGCCTGGGCCTGAGGGAGGTTGTCAGCGTTACCAATAGATATTCGGTAGAGTAGGTGAGTAGACCTGCACACGTACACCTGCATTGAGGGTGGAGAACGTCCGTCTAGTTTAAAACGAGAATGATACTAACACGCACAAGGAGTAGCCCTCCTTCCACAAGCCAATGAGATCGTCTAGTGGGTGGACACTTTATCTTCGTCGAGCACTTGGTTGGAGGAGAGAGGGGCGAGGAATATGATCGATCGAACTAGACATGGACATCAAAATGGGGTCGAAAGAGACGACGACGACGACGAACCATCGTCGAAATCTTGCCCCCACTGATGCCTTGATCTATCGTAAAGGTACCATTCTGAACCTAGAGAGAATAAGAAAATGAGAAAAATCCTGCAAAACGATGTTCTTCTACACCATATGTTCTCAGCCTAGCACGTGCAATGTCGTCTGTGCAATAGGTTAGAAGGGAGAATGGACCGGGAGGGGGATACAGACCTATGCCGGCTCACCGTTTCCGATTCGTACGGCATCATTGTAAGACGCCGCCGTTGTGATCCAAGTGTACACCTCTACGCTTGAGGAGGCCTGTCCAGAGCGCGCGGATATTGGGTACCGATGCATCCAAGAGGGGTATTGAGTCCAATGGATGGCGACACGCACCGCGAGTGGAGGGTCTTGCAGAGACCAAGGGAACAGCGGGATCTATTGCAAGTGGAAGGTCGGCAACTTGGGAAGGGTCTGACCATTACGGAGGGTGCCAGTGACGGGCTCCAGGACGGACTTTCATGCACCACCGGCACGGACGCAAATTCGGCCATTACCGTAAAGAGAACCCTTGGTTGAGTCGTCGCGACCGCCCGAAGCCCACTTTCCCAGCCAGTAGATGAAAGGAGGGCGAAGGAGGTGTCAGAGGAGCGATTTTTGTCTCCATGCTGATGAGGGAGGAGACGGAGACGGAGGGCAGCATAGGAGGGGGGTCAGAGTGGGATGCTCTACGAGAGAAGACAGACCAGTGAGAGACGAGATGCTGTGTTCTCGATTGGTTGGAGCTGTGCATGATGAAGCGGAGGTGATGCCAGTATGATGACCTCCCATTTGGGGATCTCGCGAGGTCGGCAGTCTGTGGGGAGGAGGAGGGGGGAACGGCTGTGAGCATCGACTCTCGGCTTCACAGGATGAATGGGGTACTCGTGCAGTGAGACATGCTTGAGATTCACACAGCCACCCGATATCCCTCTCCACCCCGCACCACCCGGGAACCAACTCTCAGGCGTGTTTGTCATCCCTATCGAAATAACCAGCTCACCCGTTCTCGTCTGTAGCATGCCATCGTCTGGTGGAAGCAGACCCCGATCCCGTTCCCTGCATTGGACCCCCGTTTACCGCTTCATCCGCAATTCCCTCCCAACGTGTTCTCGCTCACCAACACCCCCGTCGCACCGGACACGTCTGTGTACACCCATGCACAGGCCCTCGAAGCCCTCCTCTGCGGCCCGGATATCATGGCCGCATGCGTTGGTACCTGTGCCAATGCGTCCATTCTGGCCGCGCAGCTGTTGCGCATCCGGGAGTCGTGGACGTTGGACGTGTGGGTGCGTACGGAAAAGGCACAGCTCGCGAGCACCTTCATCGCGAGCATGATCGTCGGCGAGTAGGCAAAGCAGAGACATGTGCGACCGGTCTGTGGACGCACACGAGCGGGCAAGGCAATCCGTCCTAGATGAAAGCGTCCTCGAGGTCGTCGGTGGGAGTCGCGAAGAAGGAAGGCGGATCCGAGGATGGCTCGGCGAGGTCGATCTGGTCAGTGGGGGGAAGATTGACAATATCTCCCGGTATCTCTGCGAGCGATATGGATTTGAACCTGGTAGGTGCGTTCTGCGGCGTCCACGTCAGTTGATCATGTTCTTTTTCAGATACGGTCATCACACCATTCATATCCGATTATCTGTCTACACACCTCTCCCTCTGTCCTTCACTTGGAGACGCGGTGCCATCATTTGGACCCATAGATACCCTCCCTTACGCCCGCACAACACTACCACCCTGCCCACCTTTATAGCCTATTCCCACACCCCGCACAGGACGCTGCGGAAAAGTGGAGATACACCTCGATGCTCACAAGCAGGTATATTCATCGGTTTTACGTCTGATTTGTCACACCTAACGTTTACTCTAGAAATGCGGATGTTCCTCGTGCGCTGGTTCAAGACGTGTACACCAAGAGCTGGAGCGCTCTTGATCGTCTGGTGACCATCGTTTCCCCGGGTGGTTCCATTGTGTAAGTAAGCATCGTCTGGAGGGACTCGATGTTGACGATATTCACACACAGGCTGGACGACAGGCTTTTCAGCCTTTGGTTGCTGCAGGGTGACGGCTATCCACTATCACAAGTGAAGGATCTACCGGTTCGAAGCGAGAGTGAAAAGTCAACGAATTCAGGTATCTTCGTGCGAACACATGATATCTTCTTGAAACCTATCCAGCAAAGAATAGTATTTGGTACAACTTGTATTGGCGAACGTCAATTGATCAATACGTGAGCCAGGCATCATTTCAGACCAGTATGCATGATGCGACATAGCAAACACGTCGTATTTATTCAATCTTTGAACTGTAACACACAGTAGTATAAAATCTAACACTGTACAAGAACTGCAGTCAGAAACAAACACGTACAACACGATCAGCACTCTCGCCCGAGGCCCCTTCTGAACTAGAACAGGAAATGATATACAAAACACAAGCATCTTGAGAAATATCGTCAACTTCCTCGAACCTAGACAGCGAAAAAGAAACATACGCTGAGAAATGAACTCAGATTCCAATGTGTACAAACACGATCCGCTTCTCCAACGATACCTCATCCGCAGTCTCAATCACCGCTGTGTTCAACGCTGCAGCCGCATGCTTAAAATCGATGTTCGGCTGCTTGAACATCTCCTTGTAGAACCGAGTCACCACCTGGTGCGCGATCGCGTCGTCCACCTTCCACAGCGTCCCGATCACCCCGTTGAACCCCGCAAACTGCATCCCCGCCGCGAGATGGAGCACCTCGTCCGGCGTCGACGCGTCTCCCTTGGCCGTATGACACGCAGACAGGAACGCAAACTCCGAGTTCGTGTACCGTTCCTGGAGAATACGCATCAGAGTGAGCTTCCCGTCTCCCATCGCGAACCACGAGTCGAACGGCTTCGTTGCGTGCTGGGAACCATGACAGGCGACGTGGACCCAGCGGTGGTCTCGGAATGCCTGCACGGCACCTTCGATAGACGCCGCAGGGCCGGCGACGTTCTCGTGCTGGACATTTGGAGGCATGTTCGTCTCATGACGAATCCTCTGGATTTCACGGTCCACCTCTGGAAGCTGGCCCAACCCTGTATCCGCGCTCGGGTATACCTGGCCGACTGTCGCAAACGAGACCACGCTCGATGTTCCCTGGGCACTGCGCTGAGAACGAAGGCGATCGCGCGCACGAATGAGAGCAGAGAGAGAGGGCGCGTAGGAAGAAACGTAGATATCCATCAGATTCTTCTTTCCCTTCCGATGGGGACCTGCAGCATGTAACGGGAGGAGTGTAAACTGTGACGTAGGACACCACCAGATACGAGAGCCTGGAGGGAGCTGAACATCGTTCTGGAGCACAGAAACGATTCGTTCGACCACGGATGACCACAACTCGCGCAATGTTTCCTTCACGTACAGCTCTCTGTGTGAACCGTATGCCTCTGAATCCTGGGTCAATTCTGACAATTGAATGCAGAGTTGGTCGACATCATTGAGTGAGCAACCAAGAAGTACGCGGACTGGCGCACAATTGTGGAGGACAATGAATCCATCGCAGCTGTATTTGCTTGCATTGATGATGATGATCGGTCCGTCTTCTGCGGCTCGCCTTAAGTCGTCAAAATGGGGAGGTAACAGGAATCGTGAGAACCCATCCAGACTCCGAATCTTGTCCACCACGTGTTGCCATTCTTCCTGTACTTGCCAGTATGGACCCGCTCCTTGGCATGCACTGTGTTGTGCATGATTCTTGAGGTCAACACTCAATCGTGTGAATTTCTGCCCGAGTTCAAGTCCTCGGCTACCCAGACTTTCCAATGCAGCCAAGGAAATGTCAAAGCGAGCAAGTTGATTCCATAGGATCCCCCTGCCTTGTTCAAGAAGTTCAATGGCCATCTGGAGGTTCCCATGTCTTGTAGCACATGAGCATGCATCATTGGCTGCACCAGCCACCCTTGCTTGCATTGTCTCATGTCTTGAGTCTAGGGAAGAGCTGAGAGATGTGAAGTGATCCAATGTGTTGAGTAATGTTTGGTATGCCTCCAGGACTGACTGGTGACTAAACTTTTCAGCATCTTTAACCCAGTCATGGGCTGCATCCAACAAATACAATGATACTGCTGGGCCACATTTCTTCAATAATTTGTAGGCCTCAAAAGCATCATCCACTGGAGGATGTGGTTTATTGACAGGAGAATCAGGCTGTATGGAATGTTTGCATAAAAGAAGAGTGGTTTTAGCTACTTGAGCAGCACTGAATGCAAAGTCCATGTGATGGGGTGGATAGGTTGCCAATGCCTTTTTAAACAACTTGTTTGCCTTAATCAGATCAAGGGGATTCTTTAATTCATTATAGAGATTCCATAATGACATTGCAAGATTTTGAAGACTAGCCCCATAATATGTATGGCCTTGGGGAAGAAGTGTGAGGCATTTCTCTTCAAGATCAATAACCCTGTTTAAATCTGACAAGTTACCCAAACTTTGATAACATGCATTTATGCATGATGCAAGGTTGTTTAAAGCCAGATAATGAGCTGGATGACCAGATGGACAAAGTTCAAGCCTTCTTTCTCCCATTTCAATGGCCCTGTTTAGGTCTGTCATATCCTTCCTTTTATAATATCGCTGGTGCAATGAGTGCACAAGTTCTCCAAGAGCTGTTCCATGATCTGAATGGCCTAATGGGCAAAAATTGAGCCATTCTTGTTGCATATTTATAAGCTTCTCCAGGTCTTCCTCATTTTCTTGAACATGATAATGCCTTCCTAAGGCTAATACAAGGTTTCCAAAAACATCAGGATATTCTGGATTTCCCACAGGACAAAGATCAAGCATTCTTTTCTGAACCTCTATGGCTCTATTGATGTCTGCAATATTCCCATCAATGTCATAAAGCAACAAAAAGGTGGATCCAAGGTCATCCAGGGTGTCATTGTGATCTGCATGACCCAAGGGACAAAGGTCCAACCTGGCCAATCCCAGTTCAACTTGTATAGACAAACAAGACATATTTTTGAGGTGCTTTCCAAACTTGTATAGCTTCCTGTCATACTTTCTGAGTGCTGACAGACAGTTATGCCCATCAGCTATGACCTAAAGTGCAGATTCAATGACACATGGTACACTACAGCTAAAAACTCACCAACTGCTCATTTACCTGGCATACAATGGAAAGTGTTGCTCCACCAGTAGAGAATCCAAATACATTACCTTGTGAATTCAGTAGTTATATCTAAGAAATAAAATCAAGACCTACTCTTCCAGGTACCAGAGTCTAATAAGGTGGCTATATTTGTTGTGATTTTGTCACCCAATGGTTGTTTGCTCCATTTAGGGGTAAGCTCCTCTGGAAGATTCCAGATAGAAATCTGAACCAAGGTGCCTGGAGATCCAAAGCTATAGAAAATAAGATAAATAAGTTTAATGATAAGATATATGCCCACAAGCAGAAGGGATGGTCCCATGTGACAGTCATGCTATCCTCTGATATATTTCCAGAGCATGTAATTTTAGACAGGTCCTCAACACAGACAGTAACACAAATATCTCCTTTAGGAATGGGTGATGAGAGGGACAGTTGACCAACTGGATAAGAGAGATGAGTACCTATGGATACCACCTGTAGACAGCTCACCTGTGACCTGAAAGCTGATGTCATCAGGTTTTTTGAGCCAGTACATTGGAGTAAATGGCTACAAGTGAATGAAGAAGGCAGAAAGGTTAACCAGCAGAGGATTGGAAGAGGTGAGCAGGCAAGAGAATGATGTAGAAAATAAAGTGACAGCAACAGGCAAAAAATGGGGGCAAGACTGACCAACAGAAAAAAGGAGGATGAATATATATAAGAGATAGACACTGGAGAGGATATATTACTCACAATAACAGAGGAGAAGACAATATGAAGCAAGATGGTCTGGGAATGGAGAGAAATAAGACAAGATTAGAAGGGCAAAATTAAGAGGGAGGAGTTGACTACTGCTAACTAGCTGAGACAAATAAAAAACAGGAAAAGATGAGAAATCAATACTAGAGAAAATAATGACAACTCACAGCAATGAGAGCAGACAATGAAACAAGAAGGAAAGCTTGAGTGTTATGAAGTCAAGAATGGCAGGGGGGGTGTCAGTGTCAAGGCTTGCAGATGAAGTGATATGGTACAGATAGCAGGTGGGAAGCAGAACGCAGAAGTACAAAAGAACTGAAGGAAAAGCTTTTTGAAGGAAGGGCGGGAGCACGCAGAAAGGATCAGGGAGGAGGGTTTTGGCCAATGGCGGTCGGACAGAGAGATGGGAGGCAAGAATCGAAAAGGCTCCGGTGAGTATGCAACTAATCAGTGGAGCGAGAGTGTCCTACAGAGCGAGAAGACAGTGGAGCAAATAATACAAGCTGGAGCAAATGGAAGTGTGCAGGAAAGGGTCAGAAACACTAGAAAAACGGCTGCGATGGGGATTTCACAGTGAGAAACAATGAATCACGGCTGGAATTGAGAGGGGCACGGTAAGATCGTTGAGATCGGTGAAGTTGGGGAACGGTAGTATGTACTCACGTAGGAAGGACGGTAAAGTAGCTGTATTAGATGCACCCAAGAAAAGCACTGGGCGGACCCGATCGAACTCTGGAAAGTTTGATGGTTACACAGATGCTGGAGTCAACACAGCACAAAGAGCAGGTTGGAGATGGAAGCGAAGAACAACGTCGACAGGACCAGGCGCCACGAGGCCAAAACTAAGCACGAGGCTCAGTGCTTGATTGGCCAGTGATAAGCCTACTTATAGACAAAGCCAGAATAAAATAAAATAATTATTTGCGACACGAGTACAACAGTTTAAAAGATTTGCTACCACGTCCGGTAAACGACGCATTTGACAACACGTGTTTTGACATCTATCCGACCCCACTTGAGGTCGATCTCTCAGCTTACAGGTATCACCAACCAAGCCATGGGAAGAATGCAAAGTGATATCACCAACCAAGCAACAATCGACGGCTTCACAAGCCACCTCGACTTTCAGCTCATCAACGTCAAAAAAAGAGAGCACGCACTTCATCTGGGATCTGGGACTGGCCGTACAGCCTCGGATCATCTTCCGGCGGAATGGGCACTAAACACGACTTACGCGCAAGACCTTTGAATCAAAACCTAGCGATGCACCGTCAGCACACCCACGCACAGAGGGGCAGATGAACCAGAGTGCACGGCAAGTCCAAATAACTGTAGGGTGACATGGGCGAGTACTATCAGGAACGCGAGCGGAGGCCATGCTGCGCCTAGATGCGCAACGTCGAACATGAGAGCGTGGTCGTGCGTGCCCTGTGCGCAACCCGATGGAGAAACGTCGGACAGGAACTGTCAGGAAAGGAGACCAATTCAAGGGACGGAAGCGTGGCCTCGTCGGCGTCGACTGCCGTATGAGTTAGGCGAAGGGCTCCGTTCTGCGGTTCGATGACCCGAGGAATTTGCCACGAACAAGGAGAGGTATGGGTTCGTGTCGGCGCCAAACCCGGCATTGATGCAAAAGAGGGTCCAGTGGGGTTGATGAGATGAAGAATAGCCACGAAGGCATCCGAGAACGCAAACAGCAGAAGCAGTACCCATCGCTAGAGCCTGAGGGAAGTTGTCAGTGTTATCAGCGGTGCTTCGGTAGAGTAGTTAAAGTAAACCTGCACGCGTACACATGCATTGAGGGTCGACTAGAGAATGTCCGTCTCGTTTTAAAAGAGTGTGATATTAGCACGCGCGAGGAGGTTTGAGTAGCCCTCCTTCCACAAGCCGATGGAATCGTCTAGTTTGTGGACCCTTTATCTTTGTCGAGCACTTGGTTGAACGAGCGAGGAGTGAGGAATATGATCGATTGGACTGGACATGGATATCAGACTGGGGTCGAAAGGGAGGACGATAACAGCATCGAAATCTTGTCCCCACTGATGCCTTGATGTGTCGTAAAGATACCAATCTGAAGCTAGAGAGAGTAAGAAAAAGAGAAAAATGGGGCAAGGAAACGGACCCTTTCCTCAGCGAAACGATAATCTTCGACACCTGACGCGTACAATGTCGCGTGAAATAGGTTATGTCAGAGGGAGGATGGACCAGGAGGGGGATACAGACCTATGCCGGCTGACCGTTTTCCGATTCGTATGACGTCGTTGAGAAAGACGCCGCCGCTGTGATCCAGGGTCTTTCAGAGACCAAGGGAACAGCGGGCTCTGTTGCAAGTGAATGGTCAAAATTTTGAGATAGGTCTGAAGCACCACGGAGGGTGCCAGTGAAGCGCTCCAGGACGGGCTTAGGAGCGAGTTTTGTCTCCAGCCGAGGAGGGAGGAGACGGAAACGGAGGGCAACATTGGCTTAATTCAAGAGAGGGCCAGAGTGAGAGGGAAAACGGAACGGTGGGAGACAGAGACGGACGAGATGCTTTCTGGGCTTGGCTTGTGAGAAGGATGAATGGGTTACCTGTGAGGACGGGCTTATGAACAAGATCAGCGGCCGGGGCGGACTCTCACAGCCACAATTCTCCGGGTGTCTTGCCATTCCTGCCAACTAGTTCTGGCAAAGTCATGCATCGGCTTGCACCATGCCAGGACCCCTCAACGATCTACTAATCAGGTATTTTTCTCGCCGTCCTGCTCTCAATATTTTATCCTCGCAAATATTGAAAATAAGCAGCTCGTCCTCGTTTGTAGCATGCTGTCGTCTCTGGTGGAAGTCGACCCCGATTCCTTCGTTCCCGTTCACAGCTCTACTCACAGCTCCCTCCTAATACCTTCTCGCTCACAAACACCTCCGTCGCACAGGACATGTCTCCCATGCCTTGGCCCTCGAAGCGCTCCTCGGTGGCCCGGATATCATGGCTGCACGCGTGGGCACCTGTGCCCACGCATCCACTCTTGCTGCGCAGTTATTGTGCATCCGAGAGTCGTGGCCGTCGGAAGCGTGGGCACGAACGGGGCGCAGCTTGCGAGCACGTTCATCGCGAGCATGATCGTCTGCGAGTGGGTCAACATGGGTGAGGCCATGTGTGACCGGTCTGTGGACGCACACGATCGGACAAGGCAATCCATCCCAGAGGCACTGGGATGAAGGCGTCCTCGAGATCGTCGGTGGGAGTCGCGAAGAGGGAAGGCAGATCCGAGGATGGCTCGGCGAGGTCGATCTGGTCAGTGGGGGGAAGACTCCCGGTATCTCTGCGAGCGATATGGATTTGAACCTGGTAGGTGCGTTCTGCGGCGTCGACGTCAGTCCATCATGTTCTTTCTAGATACGGTCATCACACCATTATATCCGATTATCTGTCTACATACCTCTCCCTCTAGACGCGGTGCTATCTTTTGTATGGATACCCTCCTTACCCACGCACAGCACAATCACCCCACCCGCCTTAATAGCCCGCACAGGACACTGCGGAAAAGCGGAGATACATCGCGATGCTGACAAGCAGGTATATCCATCAGTTACTTCTGTTTTATCACACCTAACGTTTACTCTAGGAATGCGGATGTTCCTCGTGCGCCGGTTCGAGACGCATACACCAAGAGCTGGAGCGCTTTTGAGCGTCTGATGGCCATCGTTCCCCCGCCGGGTCCATTGGGTAAGTAAGCGTCATCTGGAGGGACTTGATGTTGACGATACTCATATGCAGGCTGGACGACAAACTTTTCAGCTTTCGGTTGCTGCTGGAAGACAGCTACCCACTATCACAAATGAAGGGGATCTACCGGTTCGAAACGGGAGTGAAAGTCAACGGATTCAGGGATCTTCGTGCCAATCCACGATGTCTTCTTGAAACCTATCCAGAAATGAATAGTATTTGGTACAGCTGTATTGGTAATCGTTAATTGATCAATACGTGAGCCAGGCATCATTTCAGATTAGTATGCACGATACGATGTAGAAAACACGTCGTATTCATTCAATCCTTGACATAGTAGTACAACTACAAAATGTATCAAGAACTGCAGTTAGAAACAAACGCATACAACACGATCGCCACTCTCGGGCGCCCTCTGAACTAGATCAGGAAACAATATACACTAAAAGCATCCTGAAAAATGTCGTCAACGTCCACGAACCTAGACAGCAAAAAAGAAACGTACGTTGTGCAAAGAACTTAGATTCCAATGTGTACAAACACGATCCGCTTCTCCAACGACACCTCCTCCGCAGTCGAAATCACCGCTGTGTTGAGCGCCGCAGCCGCATGCTTAAAATCGATGTTCGGCTGCTTGAACATCTCCTTGTAAAACCGAGTCACCACCTGGTGCGCAATCGCATCGTCCACCTTCCACAACGTCCCGATCACCCCATTGAACCCCGCAAACTGCATCCCCGCCGCAAGATGGAGCACTTCGTCCGGCGTAGACGCGTCTCCCTTGGCCGTATGACACGCCGACAGGAACGCAAACTCCGAGTTCGTGTACCGTTCCTGGAGAATACGCATCAGAGTGAGCCTCCCGTCTCCCATCGCGAACCACGAGTCGAACGGCTTCGTCGCGTGTTGCGCACCGTGGCACGCGACGTGGACCCAGCGGTGGTCTCGGAATGCCTGCACGGCGCCTTCGACGGACGCCGCAGGGCCGGCGACGTTCTCGTACTTGATGTTTACAGGCATGTTCGTCTCATGACGAATCCTCTGGATTTCGCGATCTACCTCTGGAAGCTGGCCTAACCCTGTATCTGCGCTCG
The DNA here is from genome assembly GCA_038094275.1 of Tubosaeta brunneosetosa. Lineage (NCBI taxonomy): Eukaryota > Fungi > Basidiomycota > Agaricomycetes > Boletales > Boletaceae > Tubosaeta > Tubosaeta brunneosetosa. The sequence continues at coordinate 3,980 of JBBPTV010000601.1, read as the reverse complement.
GGTACGCCTGACCGACCGTCGCAAACGAGACCACGTTCGAGGTCCCCGGGGCATTGCGCTGAAGACGAAGACGGTCCCGGGCACGGATGAGGGCAGAGAGAGAGGGCGTGTAGGAAGAAACATAAATGTCCATCAAATTCTTCTTCCCCTTTCGATACGGACCTGCAGCATGAATCGGGAGGAGCGTAAACTTTGAGGTCGGGCACCACCAGATACGAGAGCCTGGGGGAAGCTGAACGTCATTTTGCAACACAGCGACGATTCGTTCGACCACGGATGACCACAACTCGCGTAAAATTTCCTTCACATACAGCTCTCTGTGCGATCCATATGACTCCGAATCCTGGGTCAATTCTGACAGCTGAACGCAGAGTTGGTCGACGTCGCTGAGCGAGCAACCAAGGGGTACGCGAACAGGTGGACGATCGTGGAGAACAATGAGTCCGTCGCAGCTGTATTCGCTTGCATTTACGATGATGACCGGTCCATCTTCCGCGGCTCGCCTTAAGTCGTCAAAATGGGGAGGTAACAAGAATCGTGAGAATCCATCCAAACCCCGAATCTCGTCCACCACGCGTTGCCATTCCTCCTGAACCTGCCAGTATGGACCCACGCCCTGGCCCGCACTGTGTTGCGCATGGTTCTTGAGGTCGACACTCAATTGTGTGAATTTCTGCCCGAATTCAAGTCCTCGGCTACCCTGAGTGTCCAATGCAGCCAGGGAAATATCAAAATGAGCCAGTTGACTCCATAGGATTCCCCTGCCTTGCTCAAGGAGTTCAATAGCCATCTGGATATCCCCATGCCTTGTAGCACATGAGCATGCATCATTGGCTGCATTAGCCACCCTTTTCTGCATTGACCCATGTCTTGAATCCAGGGAAGAACTGAGAGATGTGAAGTGGTCCAATGTGTTGAGCACTGTTTTGTATGCCTCCAGGACTGACTGGTGATTATACTTTTCAGCATCTTTGACCCAGTCATGGGTTGCATTCAACAAATCCAATGAGGCTGCTGGGCTGCATTTCTTCAATAATTTGTAGGCCTCAAAAGCATCATCCACTGAAGGGAGTGGTTGATCAGGAGAATCAGGCTGTATAGAATCTTTGCATAAGAGAAGAGTGGTTTTAGCTACTTGAGCAGCATTCATTGCAAAGGCTCTGTGATGGGATGGATAGGTTGCTAGTGCCTCTTTAAACAGCTCATTTGCACTGATTATATCAGAGGCATTCTTTGTTTTGTAATAGTGATCCCCCAATAATAATGCAAGGTTTTGAAGAATGCACCCATGATCCAGGTGGCCTTGGGGACAGAATGTGAGACATTGCTCTGCAAGATCAATAGCCCTGTTTAAATCTGACAAGTTGCCCAATCTTTGATAACATGCATATATACATTTTGCAAGGTTGTTTAGAACTGAATCGTGTTCTGGATGACTAGGTGGACAAAGTTCAAGCCCTTTTTCTTTCATCTCAATAGCTCTATTTAGATCTGTCATGTTCATCCCTTTTTCATATTGATACCACAAAGAGTTTGAAAGTTCTCCAAGAGCTATTTCATGATCTGAATGGCCCAATGGGCACAAGTCAAGCCATTTTTGTTGCATATCTATGAGCTTGTCTAGGTCTTCCTTATTTTTTTGAACATCATAATGCCTTCCAAGGGTTAGCACAAGCCCTCTAAAAGCATTGTCATGTCCTGGATATCCCACAGGGCAAAGGTCAAGGCTCCTTTTCATAACCTCCACAGCTCTATTGATATCTGCAATATTTCCATCCATGTCATAGAGCAGTAAAAAGGTATATCCAAGGTCATTGAGAGTGCTAATATGATCTGCATGACCCAAGGGACAGAGATCCAATCTGGCCAATCCCAGTTCAACTTGTGTAGACACACAAGGAATATTTTTGAGGTGCTTTCCAAACTCATATAGCCTCAAATCATACTTGTTGAGGTCTGAAAGACAGTTATGTCCATCAGCTATAACCTAAATCATAGATTTAATCACATGTGCTGTACTACAGTTAAAAACTCACCAACTGCTCACTTGCCTTGCACATAATGGAAAGAGTTGCCTCATTAGTAGAGGATCCAAATATATTGCCTTGTGAAATCAGGAGTTATATCTATGTAATAAAATCAAGACCTACTCTTCCAGACACCAGACTCTAATAAGGAGGTTACATTTGTTGTCATAGTGCCACCCAATGGTTGTTTGTCCCATTCTGGGGTAAGCTCCTCTGGGAGAATCCAGATAGCAATCTGAACAGCAGTGTTTGGAGCTGCAAAGCTATAAAAGGTGATGTATAGGTTTGATCAAAAGACATGGAATGACACCTACAAGAGGAAGGGATGGTGCCACATGACAGTCATGCAGTCCTCTGACAGAATTCCAAAGCATGTGATTTTAGATAGGTCCTCAACACAAACAGTAACACAGACATCTCCTTTTGAAATGGGTGATGAGAGAGACAGTTGACCAACTGTATAAGGGAGGTAAGTACATATGTGTGCATACTGACTAGGAGAACTTACCTGTGACTTGAAAAGAGATGTCATCAGGTTTTTTTAGCCAGTACATTGAAGAAAATGGGTATAAAGCAGTTTGGGTTGATGGAAAATGAGGTGGCAGCAAAAGAGGCAAGATAACAAGAAGTAGAAGTGGCTGGAATAGCCAGGAAGGTTAACCAGTAGAGAACTGAAAGATGTGAGTAGAGTAGGTGGGAGAAGAATGTAGGAAATAAGGAAACAGGTAAAAAATGTGGGCAAGACTGAACAAGGGAACACACTCTCTGGGAGACCAATATTACTCACAAGCAAGTTGAGATGTAGACTAGAGTGGGAAGAATACAAACAGATGAGGGAGAGACACTAGAGACAATATATAACTCACAATGCAAAGTGAAATGGGCAAGTAAAAATGAGAAATAAAATGGGAAAAGGGCAAAATTAAGAGCAAGAAGTGAACAGCTGGCAAAGGACTGAGATTAGTATGATATGGGGGTGTATGAGAAATCAACACTGGAGAAGATAAACTCACAGTAAAAAAAGCAGGCTACAAACAGACAGGGAGCTTAGGTGTTAAATGAGGTCAAGAATGGCAGGGGGGATGTCAGCTTCAAAACTGGTGGATGAAGCAACACAGCACAGGTGGCAGGTGGGCAGGACACAGAAGTAGGAAAGAGCTGGGGGAATAGAGGAATGGAGGGTGGAGGGTGGAAGTGCACAGAAGGGGATCACAGAAATATTTTGGCAGATGGGAATTGGGTAGAGAGATGGGGAGAGCGGATTCGAAATGACTCTAGTGAGTATACAAGTAATTGGTGGAGTGAGGGCGTCCTACAGAATGAGAGAACGATTGCCAGGGACAAGAGCAAATGGAAGTGAACGGGAAAGTGCCCAGGACACTAAAAAAAACGGCTGCGATGGAGCTTTTGTGCAAGAAACGATGAACTTCAGCTGGAACCGAAAACGACATCATTGAGATCGGTGGAGATGGAGAATAGTAGTATGCACTCACGCAGGAAAGACGATAAAGCGCCCGTACTAATGGCCCATGCGCTTGAGAAACGTGCTGGACGGCCCGATTGAACTAAGGGGGGATGAGACGTCCAATACGCTGAGGTGGGGTCAACGCGGTGCGGAGAGCAGGATGGAGATAGAAGCGGAGAACGATGGTGTACAGGACTATCGGGGTTCGACACCTGATTGGTTATGCCAATGTGTAAGCCAGAATAAATTCATAATCAGCATTTGCTAATACGTTATCTACAGTGACGATGGCCAACGAGACTACAACTAAGGATGCGACGATAGGAAAGGCTCCCCACTTCTACACCTGATATCATGATTGGGCGTTCTCGATGCATTTGACAACTTGTGTTTTGACTCTATCCGACCCCGCTTGAGGTCGATGTCCTAGCGCAGAGTATCACCAACGAGACTATAACCAGGAAGAAGAACGCAAAGTGCAAGAAGGT